>JAWWMW010105257.1:0-10640 GCA_035048345.1 Echeveria elegans
TAGAAAAAGACTTTTGATCATAAAAATGTCTGTGAGGAGGTGTTTGCGCAACACCATTGGCTGTCAAAAGTTTGATATAGACTCACAATCATATCAACTGAACGTGACTCGAAAAAACAAAAGAATGCCATCTATCTATATCAGTGCTTATTGAAACCATGGAATTTGCACCATCTGTAATTCTGTGGATCAAAACTAACTCCACAACATGTGAACATGTCTGCCGTAATACTCGTACTACCTCCGTCCCAAAAAGTTCTTTCTACTTTCCTATTTAAGCGTCCCCTAAAATTTTTTCTACTTTTTTTATGGTAATTAATTCACTCTCATAATACACTCTCTTTTCTATTTTATATTTCTCTCATCTACTTTTATCTTATTTTTACTCTCACACTCTCATTATTTCTTAATTACCATGTCAACAACCACAATAGAAAAAACTTTATGGAAGAGAGAGTAGTAAATTATAGAGATGATGTGATATGAATGTGGTTGAGACGAGGGACAGCATGGGGTCATGAAAGTACTGCCCCCAACAACAAACAATAATTTTTTTCAAAAGGCTTTTCTCCACATATATACTCCCTCCATCATGAAAAGTTTAACTTATTTGGGAGTGAACACAGAAATTAAGAAATAATTTAATGTGAAAAAAGAAATATAAAAGTAAATTAATAAAAATATAAAATAAGAAAAGAAGTGTATTGTAAAAGATAGAGTATGAAATACTGTATTCATCTATGGAATATTCCTTCCATTCTGAAATGATCTTTCTGTTTGGATTGATGACACGGTAATTAAGGAATAATAAGAGTGTGATAATAAAAATAAGATAAAAGTAAGTAAGAGAAAAATAAAGTGGAAAAGAGAGTGTATTGTGAGAGTGAATTAATTGTCATAAAAGGAAATAGGAAGAACTTTTAGGGGATATTCGAATAAAAAAATAAGAAGAATAAAAGAGAATAGAGGGAATAAATAGAAAAAATATTGGAAAAGATAGATATAATAAAATAAGGCAAGGAGAGGATATACATTGCAAATTGCAATTTGGCAATGCATTCAACGTCACCCAGCATCAGTCACACTTTTGTGTCATTTCATCACACTCATGTAGTGAGAAAAATAATTTTCTTTTCATTTGGATACAGATTTTAGAAAAAACTAAATTATGTGAGATAAAATTAAAAAAATAAATGAATAAAAAATGAATAGATTGATGAGTGTGTAAATATATAAAAAAATTTATTTAAAAAATTGAAAATATATTTTGAAACGTTTAAAAAATATAAAATAAAATATTTAATTTATTTTTATTTGTAACTGTCTCTTTACGTTATAAAAAATAAATCATCATGTGAGTATAATAAGATAAGAAGACAAGACTTTAGTGGATGGAAGCCCCCACGTCACTTTATTATTTATATATTTACATCTGATTTTGGGGACTTTTGAGCTCCACTAGTTCAGACTTCTTTAATATGTCCATGCATTCACACTTTGGATGAATAATAATTATCCATAAATTACATGGTTCATATAGCTCTTTAGTACTGTACTTCACGTGTGCATGCTGCACCAGGACACTCTTTGTGGGGACTAGGGGACCTTGCCTTACAATCTACAGTAACTACTAAAGTCTAACACTGGTCTCAATGTCATGGAAAACTGAGAAATCATCAGTCTTATGTGGTGACTGAACATTAAATTTCATTAAGAAAATAATACCAGTAGGCAGTAGGTGGGTACGTGTTGGACGGACAGGAAATGTTGGTAGTAGACTTGAATATTGAAATCAAAAACTAGAAATTGAGTGTATGTTGTTTGCAGACTTGTGCCGGAGGGAAAGTGTAGTGTGTTCGTCAACGCATTCCCTTCAAGAGTACACACTTAATTGGAGAGAAAGAAGAAAAAAAACTATCAAAAGATAATAAATCTAAATCCTGAAAAACATCTCTTGTTTTTTCGAGTAACACTAGATAAGTTTTGATTTAAGGTTCGGTATATTTTAACATTAATTCCATACAAAAAAGCATGCATAAGCACTACAGCGTCACAAACTGAAAGTGTAGCTAGACAGTTCCAAAGCCATGATATGAACTTCAGTTTCTTCCTGGTTCAGGGAGCTATCCCTCTAAAGGATCGTATGTTAAGACGTACAAGTGCCGCAAGAGACTATATACTCAGCTCATACTATACACGGGTCTACAGACACCCTATGGTAAATCGAAGTAACATACATGAACATAGCAAGGAGCTGCTGTGAAGTTCGGAAAACTCTGAACCCTATTTTCTACAAGAAACCATGATTAAACGTTCTGCAAGTTATGATGTGATGTCACTTCGGTCAATGGTGAATCCCCATGAAGAAGTTGAAGTCATGGTGATGAACCTTTAACTGCTTAAGCCATGAATCCGCCACACTAAGAAGGGAATAGAGCTTCTCTTGGTCATTCCCGTTTCTGCCGGATATCCACACATCACCTTGCATTCTGTAAGTGGCTAAGCCAAATGCTGGGAGGTGGATTCCCTCTCCTTCTTTTCGCTTCTTTCTTTCACAAAAGTCCATTTCATCATCTTCATCCATATCTGAACATCATTAGTCGTTACATGAGATCTCATCTAATTAAAGCTTGGAAACAGTTCCAATACTAGAGCTTAAAACATGCACAGATGTTAAGGACTGGTATATAATGCAACGGAATGATGTACCTTGAAAAGAGGACGAGAGGGTGTGATACGAAAGGAAGCACGTCGACAGGTCTTTAATGGTTCTTCCCATGGGTATGTGGTAGATTGGATACCTGAAAAATGTCAAATAGGTTTAACAACCACTCAGTCATCCAGTCAGCAATCTCAATATCAAATCTGATCAATTGAAAAGTCAAAGTAATTACTTTTAGAGCATGAATGAAATCAACATACCATGCAACTGAAACCCAACTAGCCGGAGAAAGATCCACATTCCTCAGTGACATTAGACCGGGGTACCTTCTAGCAAATCCACTAATCTGCAAAAGCAAAAAAGAGAGACACTGTCAACTACAGACACCCTAACTTCACAAAAACATATTATGATAAGGATAACTGAGTGAAAAAGGTAAGAGATCTTTTCTTTTTCCGAGCTTTTCCAAAAAGGAATAAATTACATAGCATGACCTGTTTTCCAGGCAAAGGTCAAAAGTTATCATAATCAAATTAGGACAAGTGAATGTGATCCCAAAACCAAATTTCTACTGAACCAAGTACCAAACTCATTGATGACAACTGTTATTCCAAGATCAGGGAAAATCTGGAGAAAAAAAAAAAGGAAGTAGAAGAACAAAAATTACCTTGTCCATAAGAGGAACCCTTTTGTAAGGAATTAGAGTCTCAAAGTACTGAAAATACAAGTATCCCAATCTATCGCTCAACTGCAAAACACCATCATGCTCCAACAATCCACCCTCTTCGGATGAGCCTCCATCCCATCTCGATGATAACTTGTCACTCTCACCTTCATCGCTAGATGTATCACTACTCGAGTCCCTAGTGTCACTATCAGTCTCATCCCTGGCAAACAACCACACCAAATCAGCATTTCCACCCACATCATTCTATTATATTGATTACAGTCAATCAACTGAAAAACAAAGTCAGACGCTTTTCAGTACCTTAAGCTCCGGAGAGCAGAATCAGAAGTGAAAATCTGAATTGCAGAAAGGTAAGGAACATAGTACTGAACAAGGGAATCGGAATCATTCAAGGAGATGGGAACTCCTGCTCCATAAGCACTCCACTCATCAAAACAGTTCCAAAAATCGGCCAAGGTGAAACACTCAACTTTCTCCTTTCTTAAAGGATGATGCCACAGCTGATTCAGATCAGACTACAACCAAAGCAAAGCAAACCAAACCAAAACAATCCATCAATCAAAAATCCAAATCAACATGCAAGACAGAAAAAATATCAAATTTTGATCAGAAGGGTAGAGACTAACCTTGGGTAGGAAATTGGTTGATGGGATGACAGGGGTGGTGAATTGGAGGAATGAATCAAAGTTGGAGGAACAGGTTGTCATCGTGGTGGCTCCAACCATGACCACTAAAACAACAAATTCCACAAAGATGATTTTTTTAGGGCTTATTCAACTTGCTGCTATTGGATTAAGAGAAGAAGAAAGAAGAAGGAAACTGTGAATTTATTGTTGGGATTTCGCTAAGGAAGAAGAAGAAGATGAAGATGATGGCAACAGATGATGACAGTATATGAGATCTGATGAGATAAAGATTGAGGATTTCTTTTTTGTCTGGTGTTTATGATCTTCTCTTCTCTTATTGTGTTTGAAGTTTTCCAAAAATAAGGAAATTTCCAGCGGAGGACTAAATTCCGGCAAGAATTGAAAATGGGCGATTTTTAAGGAGGGTGGGGGGATTTTGGAGTCTCTCTATCTGTCTGTGATTTGAAGGAGAGGGTTGGATTTTGGTGGAATTTTGTGAAGCGGAAATTGGTTCAATTGGTCAATCAAACTTGGGTCGGTTATGAAACATTGTGGTATTACTGTACTTTTTTTTAGGGGTGGGCCTCCGCTTTGGAGAACCATCTGCACCAAATCCCTGAGAGCAAGTGGATCATGAACGGGCGATCAATTATATATATATATATATATTTAATAAATTACTCTTTTGATTTTAAAATATACTCCTAGAAGTGAATGATTCATATTGAAGCATTTTACAAAGTATGAATAATAGATTGGATTTTCGATCGGAATAAAGAGAGGTCAAAATCATTTTCCATTTGTACACTTGCTCTAAAATGGATTCAGAAATCGAATTGTATTGTCATTAAAAATAATTTAAAAAAAAATCATATTCCATCATTTAAAATTATACGAAATCGGTTTTAGTTTTCATACCGCCCAAAATAAATCACACCACATCGCATTTATTTTACTAATAATATATACATATCTAAGAAATACAGTAAGATACTTTAATTTTACTAAACTTCTAATTTGTACAACTCAATCATTTTTAAGAAGTCATTAAAATATTTTATACAGATTAGACTTGTATGAAACAAGTACTGATTAACGAACGCAACTTTTTTTCTCCCAGTTACACAGTCTGCTACTCTACACTCATAATGTTTTTCTCAAAAAATGACATGACCATTGACCTGAGATGATAAACTCTCCAAAGAGTAAATAAAGATTATTTTCCCCTTTTTTTTCATCTTTTTGTATCTTTAATTATAATAGTAATGATTTTATTAAAAATGATTGCAGTTGTTTTGACTTTTTAAGAGTATACAAATTATCATGATATGAATAAAAAATTAACTTCATATACAAAAAATTGATGTAAGTCAATTTTATTATATTTTTATTTTACTTAATATGAAGTGATTTTCGAAACAAATCGCACCGCATCAGCAAAATTAGAGATAGTTGAAGCATGGCCTAAATTGCACATTCAAGTTCAAGCTGCAAAATGTATTGAAAAAGAAGTTCAAGCTGCAAAAAGGCAAATTAGTAACCAGAATGCTACTTATTAAGAATAGAAAAAGAAGTAAATTTGGAAAAAGTTCTCCCTTCTCTCTTCTTTTTATTCCTTTCTCCTATTAGTTTTTTTGGTCCTTCCTCCCATCAGTTCTCCACGGGGTGATCCTCCTCCTCTAACCTAAGGAGTGTTATTTTCTTTTTTTTCTTAGTTGTGTTTTCCTTATTTAATGTCTAGTTTTATACTTTTTTGGGGTGAATAATTTCACCATAGATTCAAGCTTTGTTCATATCCTTGCTTGGATCTATATGCGTGGGTGTCTTTGAACCTAGATTTACTCTTTTAATTGACATGCATGTCAATTTTGGGCTCTTTTATGGTGATTGAAGGTTTTTCATATCCTTGACCTTGTGTTCCTTGGTGTCTTGTACAAATAGAGATTGATGCAGGCTCATTGGCATCAGTTTTTTCACCTCAGAGTACACCTTGAAGGCCGGTTCGGGTTGGGCGAGCTTTGATGGCGGGGGAGTCCAAGAAGACATATGGAGTTTCATGGGTTTATGCTTGTTCATGTCATTTTGGAGTTAGGTTTTGGTTGTGTTGGGTGGGTGACCTTTGGGTCTAGTTTGGTGAGAGGCTAAATGGATGATTTAATAATCCATGGTGGTTGAAGATGCTCTTGTGCATGTTTTCCCCCTTGTTCTAGTGTATTTATTCATGTATTGAGTCATATATTCTTCTATGAATCAATGAACTTTATCCACACAAAAAAAAGTAAGCAGAATGCTAATTCAACTTATAGTGGGTCATTGCTTTGTTTGAACTTGAAGTATACAT
Source organism: Echeveria elegans (assembly GCA_035048345.1). Classification (NCBI taxonomy): domain Eukaryota; kingdom Viridiplantae; phylum Streptophyta; class Magnoliopsida; order Saxifragales; family Crassulaceae; genus Echeveria; species Echeveria elegans. The sequence goes on from JAWWMW010105257.1 coordinate 6,318, forward strand.
GTCCTCTTTCATTTACTCTACATTCCTAATCATATTGCATACTTACCATTATTTCTTTCAGCTGCCACATCTTGCCTCAACCTATACTGCCGTAAACTACCTTGTAATAATAATAGGCGAGAAATCGCATTGTTGTTGACAGACAGGTAATATGAGTTATCATTCAAAGCTTGCTATTTCTGGCCTCTTTATGTTGACATGCACCACCAATTTATTCAGGATGAGTTTTACACTTATTCTTGATGCGCATGAACGTTGCTTGTGGAGATTTCGGTCAAGGGGTGCTTATGAGTTATGACTTGAGCTCCTTTTTGTACACTAGGACTGACAGGTCATGGGGGATACGTTTACAATAGTGACTTCTGAGCTAGCTAATTTACTTGATTTTTTTTCAGTAGTGATGCTTCCACTATTCCAGGAAATAAAAACTAGGAATGATTTCTGATCAGGATTGGACTTTCTGACTACAACTTTCACGGACCACATTTGAAATTTGTAAAAGTTAGACGACCGTTTTGATCGTAGGAAGTGAATGTTGCCGTACTATATATAAAAGATTCGGACCAGAGTTGAGCTGCATTACGAGCATTAGCACAGTAAAATTGCACTAGTCGGATCCTTTCAGAAGATGAACCATGTGAATTTTCATGAAGGTATTTCAAGTAATGTTGAAAATCATCCTCATCCTTGTGGCTCGTTCGAGTTTGAGCACTTGCATCTAAAAATTCCTCGATAGTTAGAACTAACATTTTGCTTTTATTATCTCACAGGCCGGGCTCGAGAAATGATGACAGTGCTATGGATTTACCGCCTCATTCACAGAGGATCGCAATGCAAGCAGAACAAACGAGATTATGCACGGGACATACATTGTAAATACGTATTTGCAACTCCGGCAGGTTTCCAAGGAAGACAGTGGGATCATCAATCACGGGACTGAGACATGGATGACCGAATCTGTCACATGGCGCATGTTTCTTTCCGTTATCAGGTAATTGCTGGAATGAAATGGATACTTGTTGCTAACTCCAGCTACAATAACCAAAATGAATGGCTGCATTCTCATAGTCCAATGTAAGTAGTTGCCGATGATCTACCAAAATATGTAGCGGTGGTGAGCTGGATTGGAAGGCTGCAATACGAACCGGTATGTAAGTTATTTAATGGCTGGTTTTCATAGAAGTGGGCTATGTGTTTACATTTTTCCGACCATAACCTTGATTCTGTATTTATTGAGCACTATTAAGTGCCTTCTAAAATGCTGCGTTACTGAAGAAGTCTCAATCCATCGCTTATGTTCTGTGCTCAATTCAATACTGCACTCCTGGACGACGGAAATTGTTTTCGTTTCATCTAAAAAAATTTAAACATTTTTTGCTTATTTTTTATTTTTTAAAAATGTACTTCAAAAGGATATAAATGATTACTCTGTTAGTGTATACTATAAACACCTATGAATCAAACTGATGATGCTCCAGTGCTTTGTTGATATCACATGTTTCTTGTTAGTGATTGCTTAGCTAGCATATCAACTATAAATAATAGAATACAATCCTAAACACACAAACATTCATAAAAAAATATGTCGCTAAAACCCTGATTTTCGTCGTTATAATATAATAAAACAAAATAAGAATAATGATAAAACAAATTTTCACTTGACAAAAATACTCATTCCCATACTTTTATTTACACCACAAGCCATCTACACGTATTTGTTCCTATTATTTTGTATTTGACAGTATTTGTCCGTATTTGTTTGTATATGACTTTATTGTATGTGAACGTATATTTAACTGTATTGGATCGAGTATTTGACCAATTTTTTACGTATAGATTTCTCATTCGGATGACAGATTGTCACAAAATTAAAAATAATATAATGAAACTATATTCAAAAAATTAAAAAAATATGTAGCACTCAAAAATTTCAATTACAATAATAAAATTATAGAGAGAAACTTTGGAATCTTTATTAAAATAAAATTAAAACATGAAGAAAATTTCCGTCGGAACGACGGATTTGGCACTTGTTACTCATATTTGATTGAATGACTAAATAAAACTTTAATGTTTGTCTGAATAAGTATTTGTGTTACTGCAGGTGACTGTATGTAGCAAATGCGGTGATCCAGGATTCGCAGTTGCTTTGATTTCCTGTGATAACTGTCAGGATGTTGCTGAACATAGGTAGTTCCGATTTTCTGTTGTTATGAAAAGTATTTTGTTGCCATATCCGTTCTTCCACTTGGTACTGCACTTTAGGGTTAAGCACTATTTTTGCTTTTTGACTTGTCCTCACTCCGATCAGGCACATAAGGATGGAGCATAGGATATTGATGATCTCAAAAAAAGCGCTAAGCCCAATGTTTTCTCGTACAGTAACTTCGACACAGAACCATCCAACAAAATTGAATACGATCGATACGTTTGTGTTGTTGTTTTGTTTAGCAAGCTAGCTAGGCAGGACACATTCATGCAAGCCGCTCTGATTTAACTTCTCAGATTCCCCTTACCCCGGAGTTCTCATCCAATTTCCAATGGCTTTATTTCATGGTCGGGTTTGGGGTTAATGGTATTTTTCCGTAATGTCATGGTATGCGAAGCATTTGAATCTTTAAAAAAACTCATCCCGCGCATCTGTCAGACTTCCAACTCAGTTTGTTTACAAATTATATGCTCAATTACTCTGTATCATATTGCTGGAGACGTATGACTTGAGCAAGCAGCTGAAGTGAGGAGTTTGAAAAAAATGAGGATAATGTGCACATCTGTTTTTGGGCTTTTGTCCCTTGGAAAATACTTGTGTGGCTGTGCAACCAATGTGGCGTATCTCTGGTGCTGTATCGCAATGCTAACAGTGCAGTGCAGCAACTAGACCTGCATTGCTAGCCAGTGTTGGCTCAGTGAAACCAGGCTAGTCCCGTTCATCGATAAACCTGTCATTCTGATCTGGCCTCCCAACCATATCTACCAGTGCGAGTATATTTGGTTTCAGCCACATAGCGATCCTCTAGGTGCATCATCGCACCTTGCCATCCAATGGATGCGCTTCAATGATGAACATTGGTTTAATTAAAAAAATGTGGAAGCACATAGTTGGTCATTGTAAATTAGTTTGCAAGGAATTAGGACGCCGTTGCAGCGGAACCGGAGAGGTGCTACTCTGTCAGGCTAGGCCTCATGAGAGTAAAAGTCCAGCTAAAGAAAATGAGTGCTAAATTTTGAAAATGAAACACTCAAAAAGAACCTTCCTCCGAAGTTAGAATGAAATGAAGTTTTTCTTAATTAATGAAACACTTAATGCACCTTTTCAAGTGTGTTTTGTTTGGGGTGGTGATCCATTAATTAAAGAGTTAGTTAAAAAGATTCTTTAGAGTTAGGAGTTCGAATCCTGATTCTTTAGAGGATTTTTTACTCTTCTTCTATAAGACTTTCCATTGCTCCCGCCTCTGAGCTTGGAAGTCTTAATTTCTTTCGTCCCTAGCGTGTGGAAGCTGTGTGTACATGAAGTTGTTGTCGCAATGAAATTGTATGACGTTATTGAATCAGTCTTGATGGAGTTATTTTGGTGTGTACATTAGCTAGATATGTTATGTAATATTTGTACTATGTGTATCCATCCATAAAAAAGTGTGTTTTGTCGGTGATCACAAGGTCGAAGAAGTCTACGTCGCCTTGGAGAAGGAAGGAGCAGTTGTCAGCTTCAGAGACCATCAGTTGTTGTGGAGCGCATGGTTGAAATTGAAACCATATCAAGGGAAATTTATGAAAAAAGATCCGTAAAAACCAAATTTTTCTTTAATTACCAGTTAAACATTTAATTACAAAAAAAAATCCGTAAAATCCTAAAGTTTGCAAAAAGACGCCCATTAATATAATTTCCTATTTTAAAAATGGTAAAAATAACCAAACAAAATCAATTTTTTTGTGAAAATTCAGAACAGAATTCAGAAAAACAAATAGAAGGATAATCATCCATTTTATTAAATTTTAAGTAAAATTTTAAGCATAATTTTGCAAAAAATAAAGTAAAATTAAAATATAAAATTTGCATAAAATTATATTTATATTTTCTCTGAAACTTTTACTTTTTTAGATTTAAAAAAAATTAGATAAAAGATTAGCAAAATTGTTAGTAATGAGTACTTTGTTGCAGACTTTAAATTTTTACTGATTATTTTTTATAATTCTATATTTAAAGAAAAAAAATCAAGTGTTTTACTTTTACGGATGGTAATTATCACATCAATTTATTATTATATTTTATTTTATATATGTTGCCTGTTGCCTCCTCATTCCACTAAAATCGAATCGAGTTGA
>JAWWMW010105268.1:0-10640 GCA_035048345.1 Echeveria elegans
CTTGTCCAAAAGTCGATAACAGTGTATACTTTTATTGCTTAAAATTGCAAAAGATTACGCCACCCCGCAGGAATATTCTTATTGAACAACTGCTCAATCAGGCAACACAATTCACTCTTACCCAGCAAGGGCGGGCTTGATGGACAAACAAGAATGCAGTCACGGTTTCAGAATCCGAATGCAACCTAGGGAAGCTAACACTCTTTAAGATCCACACAATCCGAATATTGGCCAAGTATATCGTAATCTGACATCCAACTTAGTACCATCATGACAGGACTTAGAGGTGTCAAATCGACCGATGAATGATAACAGGCGGACATAATTGGATTTAATGGCCAACGGAAAAAAATCTCTTTAGCTCATTAATACTATGGAACTAACTAGCGAAATCTTAATGGGTAATGAGTTTAACGGATATTGAAATCGTTTATCCCATTAAGCTAATGAAAAGTGAATGAGATCATTTTTAACGATCGTTTTTTGAAATTTCATCGAGTAATGTGACATATTGACACCCCTACTTAGAGTTGTCAAAATGTTGAGAGCGGAATGCTAATTGATGAGTACAACTGAGTTATAATCGAATTTGAAAAAAAAATTTAGCTCATTAACACTATTGAGACTAACGGACGAAATCTTAATAGATAATGGGCTTAACGGATATTCAGATCACTTATCGAAGGTTAACATGCCATTTGTTAATGGGTGGTTATCGAAATCCCATTAAATAACATAATATTTTAACACCTCTAACTGGACTAACTTGAAGTTAGATATGCACGCCAATGAGATCCAGCGGGGTTTAGGCTTTTCCAAAATACAAGATGATATTTTGTCAAGAATTTGATAGAAAAGGTACGACGTGATAACTGATAACTGATAACCTCAGAGCAGAAATCCCAAATCGATTGATTATTTTAACTTCCACAGAAGCCCGAGCAGCCATATATCTGTTTGCAGAAGCATCGACTCACATCGATATCAAGTATACACACATACCTAACCAATTGTCAATTCTCTGCAGCAAATTGGAATCAAATCCTGATTTCCAGAAATGAGCACCAGACGATAAGTACAGCTCCAAACCAATACAAGGTACTCAAAGCCCAACACGACGGTAATATCCATACTGGTTTTTCAGTGTAGATCTTGCCATGATGTTATACCAATGCAGATTTTAATTGTGAATTCAACCAAGCATAAGAGATTAACATTAACAGTATGATAACCAATCCTAGCCAGCCAAAGATTCCGGTAGACCGCGAAAAATGAGAAACGCCTTGAATAACACATTATCAGGCATTAACCTTCCGAAACCTGGAAGATCGAGAAGCAGACCAAGTCAGCTCAAAGTCCACAAAATTGAGAAACAAAAGAAAATTCCCTAACAATCCGAAACAAACACTCACATGCAGATGCTATGGACTATACTCACTATAAACCCACAACGGTCAAGTTGAGATCTTACCAACCTGACCTACATGTAATAATAAAATACCCAAGCACAATCAGCATCACTCAGCTGTTCTGCATCACCTCGTAATCTCATTGTGAACTCAATAAAAGGGACCAAAGGACTACGACCACATACCCCAAAAAAATGATTCAAACCATGAATGAATAAACAAAAGCCTTGCAGAGACCCTAGCAACAAGAACAATGTAAGTACTTGCAAGGGAACAAACAACAAGAAGATATAAAAACTTTTCAAAGGGAAAGATGGCATTCCAATGGAACTATACAACCAGAACCCTTTTCCTAAATCCTAAATCATATGAGGATACGCATCAAGTATGAGGTGCGGATTACTGTACCAAAAAAAGAAACAAGCAAAAGCTTCCGACACCCTGCCAGTTATGCCTCTATATATCCAACACTGATATAAAAAAATTGGAACTTTAAGGGATCAAATCCCCAAGCTGCCCAAGTACCCAGTTCCACAGTCGCATATGTTTGATTTACATATTTTTTCCTCCATGTTCTAGAAAGCTACGTGATAAACCTCAAATATTTTGTATTTACTGAGAGATTGCCCCTGTTTTAAGACTTCGTGATAACCGCAACACAATGACGTATATGAACCTTAAAACACATAAGATAGTTCCACCTTAACAAGTTCCCCATGCCGGGTAAAAGTTGCCACTTGCCAAACACAATCTCCCTGAATAGTGAATAGTACAAAAAATAAACACCACTGAAAGCTTCGCCCACATATACGTGCAAAACTAAACACTTATATACAATTAATATATACAATGAATATTTATTCAGATACATATATCCAGTACAGCTCCATCAAATCCTCAGTTCCAAACCATGAAAGAAATAGCTGGAAACAAGCTCTGACCACCTTCCACAAAACCCTATCATCAAATGATCAAACAAGGCAAAATTTGACAGCCCAGTTCAACAACAAAAAAAAGGCTGACATATACTCATGAAACCTCAATAGTAACAAACATTATCCATGCGACTGCACCCCGTGCTAGAAGAAGATGCCCAGCTGTAAAACAAGAAATGTCCGTCAAGATATCAACACCTTCAAAAAAGTTCAGATTCAGAAGTACAATCCTCTAAGAAAGCCTGCCTGAAATACTGTGTCTGAACTACTCAGAGATACCTTTACATAAATTAGATTAACAGATTTTCCTCCATGCTCTAGAAAGCTACCTGAGAAGCATCAAATTTATTATATTTACTGAAAGACTGCCCCATTTAAAGACTTGATGAATATCAAATGCATGACCACAGCGCAAACACATATATAGACCTTAAAACACATAGATAAGTCGCCCTTAACAGGTTCCTCATGCCGGATAAAAGGTTCCAAACACAATCTCCTTGGCTATACAAAATTAAACACTTAATATATATATACACACGATGATCGATCAATTAAGAAATAAACAGAACTGTCTTTCCCAGGGGAGCTCCATCAAATCCTCCTTTCCAGACCATGAAACGTAGCTGGAAACATGCTCTCACCGCCTAAATCCACCAAACCCTATTGTCAAACGATCAAATAAGAAGGCCATCAAAATTGAGAGCCCAGATCAAAAAAATATATTGACAGAGTACTCATGAAACCTCAATTTCAAAAATCATCATCAATGCGACAAACTCTGAACAAGATGAAGCCAAGCTGTAAAACAAACAATGGCAATCAAGGAAGCAACACCATACACCAATATAATTTCAATTGCAAAGTTCCAGATTCAGACGTGCTCTCCTCCACAAAAGGCCACCTGAAACCAAGCACTTCCACGTGTCTAACAACCCTTCAAAGCAAAACTTTGGTGACAAACACCACAATGCTCCAAAATCTCACGTAATACTCTAAGGCTTAGGAACCTCATATACCAACTGCTTCAAGTCCATCTAAAAAAGGAGAAAGAAACAAGCGCAACCAAATAGCGTCAGAAATCACCAAACCAGAAAGCTCAAGAATACCATTTGGGCCTCGCCATCGGCTGAGAAGACCCCACCTATCAACCAAATATCAAAGCTCAATCTACCATAACTTCACAGTTCACATCATCAAGCCAGACCCAACACTAAGTCAGCAGTTACAAACTTAAACCTGTCAAACAAAAACAGACCTTTTCAAGGAATGCAAACACAAACATAGTGAAAACAGATACATGGACAACTCCAGTACGAGGATATAACAAAGATACTACCAAGTTCACAGTAACCAGGCGGAACGTCCATGTCCGTTAGTCAAACTACAGAGTACACATGCATCACATCAAGCATAGAGCTAATGAGAACCTCATTCCGAGTGGTCCAGTTCATTTATATATATACTTTGCCATCTTATCCCATAAAAGCTGATGAAAATAACAAAAACCACGAGATAATGACCCCTAGAGAGCAAAAGATTCTGGTAGAAACCCCTTGAAGGTCATAGACTATCCGACATTCAACTTCGGAAACCTAGACACAAAACAGAACAACTGAACTCAATATGCAGATAATGTCGGCTCAAAGTCCACAAAAAAAAGAAAACTCCCTGACAAACGAAACAGCCTCACTGAAACACAGATCCTGAAGGACAATAACCGCTATTTGCCACCAATATAATATCAACCATAAAACAAACAATAGCCATCAAGGAATCAACATCTTATTGTCATAGACACCAATATAATATCAACCGTAAAAGCTCCAGAATCAGCAGTACTCTCTCCTAGGTTGCACGGAAACGGGGACGCAAACGAAGAAACGCAAACGGCAATAAATGGGAAAACGACAAAGTGAACAATTTTGTAAAGTGGAAACGGCAAGAAACGACTATTTATTCTAAATATAAGAAATTATTTATTACGAATAAAATACTTTGCATCAAAAGAGTTCTTCACACAAAAAAGTATTAAGCGAAGTATGTGATTTCATTTTAGATAGCCCAGAACAAGATGAAAGACTGACAAGGAAACAGATTAGAGTTCCCAAGACCATAATTTGATCAGGCAAGCAAATCTTCATCACCATTTAAAGCAAAACCAAACTGTCCTGAAATTTTGCTCTTATTAATTTCTTAAACTCTACGAAGGTACATCATGAACCACAAGTGTGATGACGTGAAGCAGTTCAGTGTCCCAACATTGCATACAGACACGCTGAAACGGAGTAAGGCCAAATTGGTGAAATAAGCAAAAAGAACTACAAACTTGAAAGCGAGCCCCTGAATTAGAAACAGAATCCGGCACCGAGGCAGTTTCTATGAACTCCCCTGAATGGACACAGAGACGCAAAGTAGAAAGCTTCAACCAAAATACAGGTATGAACTAGAAGTAAACGCTGATACAAGTAAAATGGCAGATTAATCCCAAACCAAAGGGAATCATCCTTATCCAGAAAAGCTTCATCACATCCTCGGCTCCCATTGTCTTCAACATTCACCATCTATACACAGACTCGACCAAAACACCAAGAAGAAGAAGAAGAAGAAAAAGAAGTGTTGTAGACTTGCACTAGGGCATTTTCTGTAGATTCCCATAAATGGACACAAACAGAACAGTACAGTACCGTAGAAAGCATCACCAAAGAAAAATAGGCATGAAGAAGTAATCACTGATGTAAGTAAAATGGCAGAGTAAAGAGAATCATCCTTATCCAGAAAACTTCACCACATCTTAAACTCCCATGGACTTCAACCTACACCATCTATCCACAAAACACAAAACCACACTAAGTGCTGTAAAAGTCCAACATAAAATATCAAGGCACAAAGATCTCCCACAACTTATTCCAGCTTAAAAAAAGGAAAAATGTTGAGCACCAAACAACATCAGAGCAGAAGAAACCAGAAAGCTCAAGGATACCATTATGGCCAGGAAATTGGCTGGGAAGACACCATCTATCCATCAAACATTAAAGCTCGATCTTACCTGGATGGCACACATCAACCATATCATCAAACGAGGGCCAATTATATGTAATCAGTTACTGACTTAAATTTCTCAAACAACAATTTTTTTCTGTGAATGTAAAAACTTCAAACACGGCGGGCGCAGATATATGAAAAACTCCAGTAAAAAGATTGAACAAAGATACTGCCAGGATTACTGTTTGTACGCAAAACGTTCAATTCAGTTAGCCCAATGCAGAGTCGCACATGCATCAAATTAAGCTTAGAGCAAATGAAAATCTTTTTAACATCACTGCTCATCTACAGATTCTGTATTAACAATTTCCCTAACATAACAAACACTTCGATAACAGATAAGCCCCAAAACAAGACAAGTCATATATCCTTGCAGCGTAGGCGCATCTGCAATAGAGAACTACACCGCAAAATAAACCAATATATCGACTTCCCATAAACCCAGTCTAATCAAACTACAGAGTACACATGCACCACATCAAGCATAGAGCTAATGAGAATTGAGAACCTCATTCCAAGTAGTCCAATTCATTTATATAATTATATATTTTCTGCCATCTTATCCGATTCCAGATTTATTTAACCAAACTGATAAGACAGCCAAAGATTCTACTGACGGTCACAGACTATCCGGCATTCACCTTTGGAAACCTAGACAAGACACAGAACAGCCGAACTCAATACTCAGATCAAACCTGCTCAAAGTCCACAATATTTAAACTCCCTGACAAAAGAAACCACTTCTCTGAAATGCAGATCCTGAAGGAGAAGGACTAACCACCATTTGCCACACAAAAGAAGTGAAGATCATACCTTTGAAACAAACTGATAATTAAAAATACAGAGGCACATCATCAGCACTCCCCAACTTTGCATCACCTTCTAGTTTCATCGTGCACTCAATAAAAGCCACCAAAGACTACAACCACACACCCCCAAGAAATGAATCATATCAAAAGGCAGAAAGAATATACAAAAACCTTCGAAGGGTCAGATGTTAATAGTGCTTTAGGTGCCTAGTAATAGTTTTTTGGTTGTATCTGTTGTGCAGCTTCAACCTTGAAAGGGCATCATTACGTTCCAATGGAAAAGAACTACACGTATTTCCTCCAGATCCCATAACTCTGACAGCATGAGAAGACCGGAAACCCTTTCCTGACTACTACAAGCTTACACAGTAAGTATGCAGTAAAAACAACCATACCGAAAGAAGAAACGAGCAAAGGCTCCTCGACACCATCAAAAGACCATTGAAAATTCTCCCCGTACGCCCAAATCTGAATACGCATGACCTTATTTACCGATCCAACATTCCAACCTAAAAGTCTGTTACTAATGTTAAATACAGATCAACTCCATGACACCACCTCAAGCCCGTCAAGTTAGCACTAGCAGACACAAAACTAAAACCATATTGTCAAGATGTGCCAAAAGAATAGTAGGTTCAGTTTAAACTCATACGTTAGATTAGCAGGCTTTCCTCCAAACACAAGAAAGCTACATGACATAACTCAAATTTGTGAAAACCTGGGTCGCTGCCTATCAAAATTTACTGCTTAACCATCCATCAAGCTACTGGCATAACCTTCTTTTTTTCTTACAAGAGAACACAGATCACAGCTGATCAGTTTCTTCACTCTTTAAAAAAATATCTCGCGTTAACAAGTCTTTAAAATCATACTCAGATATTCCAAAATATAAAGAAAAACCGAATCTGCTTGGTTGTTCATTCATCAAGTAGTCTGATATCTATCAATCTTCACTTTGAATGAGAGTCAAATACTTGGTTCGAAACTTCCTACATGAGGCATTTGGACTTGATTACACCACAGAGATGGAAGTCACTGCAACCTTCTCAAATCTACTTGCAATTCAATTCTTCATACCGTTTAATGATCCACAAGTAATATAATTTTCTCAGTGCAAATTCTCCAAGGGAACGTGAGCAGATGTATATGTACCCTTCAACGAATACCTAATCAATTTTTCATCGTGTTATTCATAAAACTTACAAGAAGTGACATTTACTGTGCCAGTATCCAATTTTTTCTTCATAAAAATACAAGAACTCCAACAGGATACCTGCAAATTACCAAGTGAGCATCCCGCATCCCACATCCTGGACCAAACTATTCTCAAGCTCCGCCGAACCATTCAGCCTGTCTAACATGGACAACACTAACAACGGCACAACAAGATCATCGATAAACATGAACTGTAAAACAAAACATTAGGTTGACTTCTTTGCCTCGCACATAATCTCCTCAGTAAGTATTACCTCCGGATTCTGTAACTCCTAAAGTTGGAGACGACCAGATGAACTTTCTTGACTCCTACGAGGATACACATGAAGTATTCAGCACAAGTAGCGGAACCAAAAAAAAACAAGCTAAAGCTTTTACACCATCAAAAGAACAATTGCAAATTAGTAAATTATCCGAACTTCCACATAATCTGAACAGCGCAACCGAAATCAGCAATCCGGCATAGAAGTCTTCTACATGAAAGAACATGTTGAATACAAAGCCACTCCATGGTACCACCTCAGGAACGTCAGGAGATACATGATCACCACAGCAAACAAGAAATGAAAATCAGATTGCCAAGACTAAATTAACAGGAACAAAAAACCAACCCCAAGTACGAAACCCATAATCTACATTCAACCTTCACAAGATGTCCACGCCCATCCAGTCTAACACCCTGTCATACATGATACATGCCTCTGCACATCCAAACATTGTTAAAATACTTATTTGTAGCCTTTGGAATCAATTCCCAAGCTGCCTACATACCCAGCTCCACAAGGATCAAGCCCATTCGTAGCTCTGCTAATTCTCAAACGTTATCAAGTCCATTTGTAGTTCAGTTAATTGCCATATGACTCAGATTAGCAGATTTACCTCCACGATCTAGAAAACTACATGATAAACCTCTATAATTCAGTACAGAGCGCCTGAGCACATTGCAAAGACATTCAAACATTAAAAACACAGTTCCCCTCAACAGATTCACCATGCCAGATAAAAAAGTTGCCAAACACAATCACCCTGCGACACAAAAAAGCACCACTGAAAGCTTCACCCAAATATACACACTGAATATATACAATGACCAATGGATTCTGAAACAAACAGAGTCTTTCTTCCATGGAGGTCCATCAAATCATGAAAGAAATACCTGGATACAAACTCTTACTGCCTACATCCACCAAACACCATCTTCAACAGATCAAATAAGAAGGCCATGAAACTAGAGAGCCCAGTTCCAAAAAAAAAATTGCCGACATGATACTCCTGAAACCTCAAATTTAAAAGTCATCACCAATGTGAATTGTGATACACCCTGAGCCAAAAGATAAAGTCAAGCTGTAAAACAAACAATAGCCATCAAGGAATCAACACCTTATAACCAATTTTATTTATATCAACGGTACAACCTCCAGAATCAGATGTACTCTCCTCTAGGAAAGGCTGCCCGAAACCAACCACATGAACCAAAACATGAAACCATGCCATCAACTAAATCAAGCAGAACAAATCTTTTGCCCTGTCTTATGTCCATTTAAAACAAAACCTTGTTGACAAAACCATACTGCTCTGAAATTTTGTTCTTATTAATTTCTTTTGACCAGGCTTTGGTATCAAGTCAGCATACTGCTTACATGCCCATACTCGGCTCCATTCAAAGTTCAATTCACCCACCACTCGGCTATTAATTACCTGATTCCTCTCCAAACTCTACGAAGCATATGTAGTGACGTCAAGCAGTTCAGTGTCACAAGATAACATTGCTTACAGACACCCTGAAACGGAGTCTGCGGCAAATTGGTGAAACAAGCAAAAAGAACTACAAACCTGAAAAACGAGCCTCTGAATAAGAAACACAATCTGGCACTATGGCAGTTTCTGTGGACTCCCCTGAATGGACACATACACAAAGTAGAAAGGTTCAACTAAGAGACAGGTATAAACTACAAGTAAACTCTGATACAAGTAAAATGGCAGGTTAGTCCCAAAACAAAGAGAATCATCCATATCCAGAAAAACTCATCACATCCTCAGCTCCCGTGGTCTTCAACATTACCCATCTATATACAGCCTCAACCAAAACATGAACAAGAAGAAGCGCGGTAAAATCCAACATAATTCATCAAGACATAGTAACCTCATACACCAACTGTTGCACTTCCAGCTCAAAAAAGAAGAGGAAAAAAAAAGAGCAACCAAACGATGTCAGAACTGAAGAAACCAGAAAGCTCAACGATACCATTTGGGCCTGTAAATTAGCTGAGAAGGCCCCAGCTACCAACCAAACATTAAAGCACAATCTACCTGCTGAATGGCACAGATCAAAAGAAATCCATATCAAATGAGGGCCAGAGTTAGACCTGTGACCTGTCTACAACAAATCTGCTCAATGAGTGCAAACAATTTAAAGACACTGAACAACAGTTACATGGAAAACCCCGATCCGAAGAACTAACTAAGATACTACATGTTCACAATTTCCAGGCGGGACGTCCATTTCCATTAGTCAACTGCATCACATCAACCATAGAACTAATGAAAACTCCATACCCATGTAGTCCACTTTAAGTTGACATTTCTCTAAAAATAAATTATGAATTTAATCAAGCCGGTGAGAATATCATAAACCATGTGAAAATGACCCCGAGACAACCTGGTAGAAACCCTTTAAAGATCACAGACTAGCAGGCATTCGCCTTCTCCAACCTGGCCACGACATAGCAGAACCGAATTTAATACGCAGATAAAATCAGCTCAGAGTTCACAAAAATCGAAAAGAAAAAGAAAAACTCCCTGACCACCGAAACCACTACTCAGAAGTGCAGATCCTGAAGGACTATAACCACACGGCAGAGGTTAAGATCGTACCATTGTAACTAACTGATAATCAACAAATACCAAGACGTTAAGATCACCCAATTTGCTTCACCTCCTAATTTCATTGTATACAAACACACACCAAAACAATGAATCAAACCATCAAATATCGAAAAGAATAAACAAAAACTTTTCAAGGGGCAATAACAACAGGAAAGAATGAAGTACTTAAAAATGGGCAGTATGAACAAGAAGAGATAAAACCTTGAAAGGGAACGATCACACTCCGATGGAAAAGACTAAGCAAGAAGTTCCTCCAGATCCTATAACTCCAACAGTATCAGACAACCAGAAACCAAAACAACATGAAATGTGCAGCAGCATAACCGTACTGAAAGAAGTAA
>JAWWMW010105278.1:0-10639 GCA_035048345.1 Echeveria elegans
TCCACGTGGTCGCTAACATTTGCCACCAAATTTTTCGCTCCACAATTAGCGTCCACGTGGTCGCTAAACGTTGCCGGGAAATTTTCCCGCGTATTTTTAGCGTCCATATTCATTTTGGCGTCCATGTGGTCGCTATCAGTAGCGACCAACAAGAAATGGCGACCACGTGGTCGCCAATTAGCGTCCATGGAGGTTTGGATGCTAATTTGTGGTCGCTAAATACGCAGTTTCTTGTAGTGGTCGCAACTGTTACTGTCGGAGTTCAGAAAGCTCCTGGAGTACAGTCGGAACGCAACAAAATGTTGTTACGATTGCTGCTGCCTTTAGGCACAGTTTACAAGGCCTAGTGGGGATTTGGGGTACAACGAACACCAGCGTGTGGTGCAAATGAGAAGCTACATATGTAATAGATAATCAATGAGATGATTTCTCATATGATGAAAGAGCATCAACAATTATGTGTTACTTGTTGGATGTATTCATATATGATATATGAAGTAATTCCAATTGAGTAGTGACACCACTAAATGGTTAATAACCAATTTAAGTGGGTGTAGTTGGAATAGATTTGCGAATCTAGTTTCAAAGTGATTTTGTATCATCACAATTATTTATGAATTGGATTGAGTATCCAAGGATCATAGAGATCAAATCGATAGTGCACTATGCGATTGAAATTTCATGCCAATGAAACGTGGAACAATTATTTTGTGACTAATGCAAGTACAAAATATTGTTAATAGACTAATTGACGGTCTGAATGTGAATTTATAACAAGTTCAGGCTTTTAAAGCGCTACGTGTTATAATGGTGAGAATCCATGGAACTTAAGAATTGCAATCACTACACCAAACTGGCGTTTTAGCGACCATCACTTAGCGACCACTCCAAAATGGTCGTTAATTTGCAACCACGTGGACGCAGAATAAACCATGGACGCTAATTTTGGTGCCAAAAATTCCACGGCAAATTTTAGAGTCCACTTAGCGACCACGTGGTTGTTAACTTTGGCGCCGTTTAGTAGCGACCACGTGGTCGCTAATATTGGCGCTAAAAAATTGGCGTCGTTCATTAGCGACCACATCGTCGCTCATAATGGAGGGAAATTTTTTGTAAGCGGGCAGACCCATAACAAAATCAATAATTAGCGCAACACCATTAAACAGATTGAAAACCTTACGCTTGATGTCCAGTGACATCAGGGTTTCTCTGTGCGGGGCAAGCAAACTTATCATTGGTTTCATCCACTCGATGGACTTGAACAGTTGGAACCACCTATTTTCATTCTCTTATGTTTCGAAGGTGATTGGCAAAGAAGCATCGAATTCCCTTCGTTGAAAAGCAGCAATTTTTGGCTTGGAAGCGTGGATGAAGGCAATGAGGTTGGCCTGAGACATGGTGCAAAGAAGGATGTTTATGCATACTCTTGTTTGTGAAGAAAGAGGGAGAGGGCATAGGTATTTATAGGTAAAAAAATTCAGAATTTCTGAATTCTTTTAGGGTTAGGATTTATGTTAATCTTTTAGGAAAAATATTTCCTAAAGATAAGGTTAAGAAAATCATTTTTGATCTTTAAAATTTTCAAATCTATTATGATTATCAGAAAGAACTGTTTTAGTTTTATCTGAAAATTCCAAAGTTTGTTTTTTGTTTGTTTTTTCATTTTTATTGATTTTTTTATTTTATTTACTGAGTTTCGTTTTTTAAATTATTATAATTAATTTTTTTATTGAGTTTCGGTCGAGAGAGGACTGTATCTCGACCGAGAGGAGAGGCGCAGGGGAATTCTTCTCGACCGAGAGAAGGTGTATCTCGACCGAGACATCTGCCTCTATTAGTTCCGCACGAACGAATCGAGATTCGATTCGGTTGAGAAACCGGATCTTTTTCAGTCGAGATGGGTTGTATTTCGATCGAAAGTATATATTTTTTGACGTAAAAAGAAAAAAGACATAACATAATGTAAAACTTACCGTCCTAGATTAATGTCCTGGCAAGGGCGTAGCCGAGTATTCTACAAGAATCGCATTCTAAAAGTCCTTTGCTAGGATCCCTTCTAGAATGGTGCTCCGCTCCAAAGCTACTCTGGGTCTTTTAAATGGATTGCTTCAAAGAGAGTGCAGTCACTAGCATGGTATAGTTTCAGTCTGTGTCCATTGACTCTGAATTGTTCTCCTTTCGAGTTCACTAATTCTACGTGTCTGTCTGCGAGAACTCTTGCGACTTTGAATGGTCCGAACCACCTTGACCTTAATTTCCCAGGGAACAGCTTCATCCTTGAGTTAAACAAAAGCAATTTGTCTCCTTGCTAAAATGTTTTATGCTTAATCTAGAATGTTTTCGTATTTTCTTTATATATTCTTGCGTTTTCAAAAGAGTTTAATCGGAATTCGTCGAGTTCGTGGAGTTGGAGATTCTGAGTTCACCGGTAGCTTTGCTATCAAAATTTAGGTTCTTGACGACCCACATTGCTTTATACTCCATTTCGACCGGTAGATGACTAGGTTTTCTGAATACGAGCTTGTAAGGGGACATCCCAATAGGCGTTTTAAAAGCGGTTCTGTATGCCCATAGTGCCTCGTCCACTTTGGAAGACCAATCTTGTCTAGCTCCATTAACAGTTTTCTCGAGGATGCTCTTGATTTCTCTGTTAGAGACTTCTACTTGACCACTCGTCTGCGTATGATAGGGGGTAGCGACTTTATGGTAGACACCATGTTTCTTTAGCAAATTTTCCAAGTGTTTTTCCTTGAAGTGAGTTCCATTGTCACTTATTACGATTATGGGGACTCCAAATCTAGGGAAGATTATTCTTTTAAATTGTTTCCTTAATGGCTTAACATCGCATGCTGGTGTGGCGATCGCTTCTACCCACTTTGATACGTAGTCGACTGCTACTAGGATTTACTTGTTACCAAATGAAGACGAGAATGGTCCCATGAAATCGATGTCCCATACGTCAAAAATTTCGACTTCAAGTATACCTTTTTGAGGCATTTGATCTCTTCTCGTAATGTTACCTGACCTTTGGCAAGCGTCACAAGTCTTGACGAAATCATGCGTGTCTTTGAATACAGTAGGCCAATAAAATCCTGATTGCAGTACACGAGCTGCTGTCTTTGATGACGATCCATGTCCTCCGGTGCATGATGAGTGGCATTCATGAAGGATTTTCCTCTGTTCAGGACCGGGAATATATCTCCTATATATCCCATCTACACCAAGTTTGTATAGAAGTGGTTCGTCCCAATAATATTTTCTTACCTCATGTAATAATTTCTTTTTCTGGGGATAGGTGATCGCAGATGGGTGGACTCCACATATCAAATAATTTACAATGTCCGCGTACCATGGTGCGTTGGGTTGTGTTCCGTCAACTCTCAATAAGTATTCTCCAACGAATTAGTCTTCAACTCCTTCTATTGAGTTTTCCACCTCCTTAGGCAACTCTAGTCGTGATAAGTGATCAGCTACTACATTTTCGACTCCTTTCTTATCTTTGATCACCATACCAAATTCTTGAAGGAGGAGGATCCATCTTATCAACCTAGGTTTGACGTCTTTCTTATTCACTAGGTATTTGATTGCAACATGGTCCGTGTAAACTATCGTCTTTGATCCTATTAAATATTGGCGAAACTTTTCAAAAGCATAAACAACTGCCAACATTTCCTTCTCAGTTGTTGTGTAGTTTGCCTGTGTTGCGTCTAAGACCTTGCTTAAGTATTGGACTACATGTAGTTTTTTGTCGATCCTTTATCCTAATGCAGCACCTATTGCATCAGCACTTGCGTCACACATTAGTTCAAACGGGAGTTCCCAGTTTGGCGCTTGCACAATAGGCACTGTACTCAAAGACTTCTTCAAAGTTTCAAATGTGTGAAGACATTTTTTGTCAAAAACGAAAGGAACGTCGTTGCCTAGCAAATTCGTGAACGACTTTGCAACTTTAGAAAAACCCTTGATAAATTTCATATAGAATCCTACGTGTCCTAGGAAGCTTCTCACTCCATTTATGTCTTTTGGCGGTGACAGCTTTTCAATAACCGTAATCTTAGCTCGGTCGACCTCTATTCCTCTTTTTGATACTAGGTGCCCGAGGACTATTCCTTCTGTCACCATAAAGTGACACCTTTCCCAATTTAAGACTAGATCCATTTCGATGCATCTTGCCAAAACGTTCTTAAGATTCGATAGGCAGTCGTCGAATGAGCGTCCATGTATCGAGAAATCATCCATGAAGACGTCCATTGTTTTTTCTAAGTAGTCGGAGAAGATGGACATCATGCATCTCTGAAAAGTCCCTGACGCATTGCATAAATCGAAGGGCATTCGCCGATATGCGAAAGTTCCATAGGGATAGGGGAAAGTCATCTTTTCTTGATCCTCGGGATGTATGGAGATCTGGAAAGATCCACTATATCCATCGAGAAAGCAAAAATACTCGTGTCTGGATAGACGTTCGAGCATTTGATCGATAAAAGGGATGGGAAAATGATCTTTCCTCGTGGCAGCGTTGCGTTTTCGATAATCGATACACATGAGATACCCTATTACGGTTCTAGTAGGAATTAATTCATTCTTATCACTTTTAACGACAATCAATCCTCCTTTTTTAGGTATCACATGTATTGGACTAACCCAGTCAGAGTCAGGAATGGCATAAATAATACCAGTATTTCTAAGTTTGGTTATTTCTTTAAGCACTACGTCTCCTAGTTTTAGATTTAGTCTACGCAAGAGTTCTCTAGAAGGTTTCACATCATCTACCAGCCTTATCCGTGCATGCATACGTCTGTGCTAATACCTTTTAAGTCATCTATAGAGTGACCTATAGCAGCTTTATACGTGCGTAAGACGTGTAATAATTGCACAGTTTCATCAGCATTTAATGATGCATTGATAATTACTGGTAAAGAATTTTCCGATCCTAGGTATTCATACCTTAGATTTGGTGGGAGAGTTTTCAACTCCAGAACAAATTCCTTACCTTGGTTAACTTCCTTGTCCTTGCTGTCATCTTCTTTTTCTCTGATTTCCAATAGGGATTCGTAAGCTTCTCTGTGCTTCTGACACTAAATACTTCATTCTCAACAGGGGTTAGTTCGGACGTATCAAAAATATATCATGTTTCAACAAGGTTGCAATCCATGGAACAAGTAGGTGATTTCAACATTTTGAAAAGTTGAAATTTCACTTTTTCTTGCCCTATATTTAGTTCTATAGTTTCGTCACCACAATTTATCAATGCTTTAACGGTGTTCAGAAATGGTCTACCCAGAATTACAGGGATTTCAGCATGTGGGTTGTCATCAATTTCAAGAAAGTAAAAGTCAACGGGAATATAGAAGTTTCCTATTTTAACAGGCATGTCTTCCAAAACACCAAACATGACTCTCTTAGACCTATCAACAAGTCCAATGATAAGAGATGTCCTTGCTAATGTACCTACATTTAGTTTTTCGTACAAAATATATGGCATGATAGATATTCCAGCTCCTAAGTCACACAAGACATCATTTATATCTACATCTCCTACATTAATAGAGATAGTGAAAGAACCATGATTCCTCGGCTTTCCTAGGCATGTTACGTTGAATTAATGCGCTACAGTTTGCATCTAAAGCCACGTGATCTAGGTTTTTCAACTCACGCCTATGACTAATAATATCTTTCAGAAATTTTGCATAAGTAGGCATTTGTGAAATTACCTCAGAAAATGGTAGTGTAACATGCAGCTTTACCAGAATTTCTGCAAACCTGTTGAAGCTTGCGTTTTCTTTCGCTTTTATTTATCGTCGAGGAAAGGGAAGAGGGGGTACGTAAGCTGGAGGGGCTACATAAGGTGCCTCCTCCTCTTCGGCTACTACCTCGGGTTGTTTCTCCTTTTCTTCCTCCTTGTTTGGGCGCTTTTCCTTTCTCTTTGGTTCCTCAAGGATTTTTCCATTCTTGAGTGTTATCACGTTAACATCAGCAGACCGTACGTCAGGCTGAGATGGGAGTTTACCAGGATTCCTTGAAGAACTTGAGGCCTGTTGGGCAGTTGTGTTTTCAACATTTTCCGTGCTGCTCTTTCTTGCTGAAGCTCAGATGTTAAGGATTGGATATCCTTGCCTTGTTGAGCTTGAGTTGCTATCATCTGAGTCATTAGTTGAGCTAATGATGGTTCTTCTTGCTTTGGGTAATTTCCTTGGTTGTTACTCGGGTTATTGTAGTTTCCTCTAGGTTGATTATTTCCTGAGTACTTACTCCTTGATTGTCCCTGAGTATTGTTGTGTTGGTGCCAAGGTTGATTTTGATTTATTGTTGCTGGTTAAGAATCCGTGTAGAATCTGACTTGCCTTTCTTGTCTTTGCACTGTTGGTGGCACATAAGGGCGGTCTTGACCTCTACCTATGTAATTTGCATTGTCTATTATTGAGTCGTATGTGTCATCATTTACTTCATTTACTTCATAGACTCCATGTTGATCTCTTCTTTTGTTCGAATTCATGTTTCCTAATGATTGCGTTAGGGCTTTTACCATTTTAGCGAGCGAATCTAAGTCCTCTTTTATCTTTGAATTTGAATCATTCTCGTATTTCTTTAGATGATTTCGCTCTCCACCCCATTGGGGGCTGTTCCTAGCAATCTTTTCCACTATGTTGAATCCCTCAGTGGGAGTCAACTCCATTATACTTCCTCCACTCACTTTGTCCATTCTCGCTCGACCGTTTTCATCCATTCCATCGTAAAACATAGATAGTAATTCCCATTTGTCAAAACCGTGATGAGGGCACTCGCGTAATAGACCACGAAATTATTCATGGGCTTCGTAAAATGACTCATTATCGGACTGAACGAACTTACTAATCTTATCACGAATTTTCTTTACCTTAGCCGGTGGGAAGTACTGTTTCACGAAAGCTTGAGCTAGTCTCTCCCAAGTTCGGAATGAGTTTGGTTCTTAGCCCTGTAGCCAATCTCTGGCCTTGTCCATCAGGGAGAATGGAAAGAGCTTCATATACAAGATTTCTTGTGGTACCCCTGCATTTTTGTAAGTACGGCAAAGTTCTATAAAAGTACTTAAATGGTAGTGAGGGTTACCGTATACGTTAAATGGGTCGCTTTTGACCATGTGTATGAGATTTCCTTTTATTTCGAAATCATATCCCTCTCCTTCGGGAACATAGATAGGTGAATCATAATTCCCAATGTTAGGGGTTATGTAGTCTCCGACTGGTCTTTCTGCATTGGCTCTTACGAATGCCCTCGGCCGATTCCTTTGGTTTCCTTATTCAATAACCTCTGGGTCATTTTCAGCTTGGTTTTCCATCTGGTTTTGTGCTTCTCTATGAATAGGTGTTGGATTTGTCGTAAGCCCTGCTCGTTTTTGCGGTGGTGCAGAGTTTAAGCTCGGGTCGGAGAGAGTGGAACTTGTACTAGGGTTTGCCTTGTCTTTATTTTTTTATTTCGCCCTTGTTTGCATTCAAACACTTATAAAACGAGTTATAAATGTTTAAAGCCAACAAATCAACGAAAATGTGAACAATTTAAAGAAAATTTTGTATTTTTTTATTTTAACTATTTAAATGGCTAAACAGTGAACAGACTATGTTTAAAAACCGTTTGCCGGCAACAGCGCCATTTTGACGCACAATAAATTGGTCAGTGAACAGACTAGTGTCAAACCCAAGGGAACGGTGTAACTCATTAAATTAAACTATTTATCCACTCAAACAGTTCAAAAGGTTGGGGGGTTTCATAAAAGTTTCGTGATAGGTCTTTGTTTTGGGAAATAACTATTTTAAAAGCAGATGACTTGGGCATAACTTCGCCTATCATAATCACGATTTAATTAAGGGATTTTTGAAAAAGAGCAGAACAATTTTTGGTTTGCTTTAGTAAATGTAGGACTAGACATGCAAATATGATGTAAATCTCACGAGTGAGTATTTTGAAATACACATAAACATGCAATTTTATAGGACGATACAATTATCGCTGCTATAGATGTTGAATTGTAATCGTAGAGTTCAAATCCATTAACTGCACTCTTGGTCAGTTATAGGCTAATTTTATTGAATATATTTTAAGCTAGTCTTTCGTCGATAAAGTAACCGTACTATTGGTCAGTTATAGGCTACTCGCTCGATTAAAGAATATTCAACCTCATACATTGCTAGCTTCTGCACTTTTTAGGTGCGATGCTAACCTGGGTTCATCCGTTGGGATACTTCCCTGATTTAGAGTACTCATGCGGTTATGTCAAGCGTTTGTCAAGACACTTAATCATGCACCACACAAGCGTAAGCTAAATATAACTGTTTGAACCAAAAATTCATTCATAGAATGTATGTACAATCCCTTCAATCGATCGTGAGTAATCAAGGGTTTGTTACACCCTTGTCATCAAAATAGACTACTCACTCATCTTGAGGAAAAACAATACATAATCGAAGTTCAACAATACGATAAAGAAAAGAATAGAAAGTAACGAGACTTAGAACGGAGCTTTCTCCTTCAAAATCGGATCTTGAGGCTTGAAGCAATTGGTGAGAGGAATGTGAAGAGAGTTCTTTGAAATTCTAATTTTTGGAGAGAGTTTCTCAAATCAGCAAAAAGCTCTCCTTGAAGAATGGAGGAGGCTTCCTTTGATAGTGCTCTCATCTCAACAAACTTTCAAATGGTTTTCCCGATTTTCACAATTCTCTCTTCCTTCATTTGATCTTTATCTCTTCTGTTTTTATCTGATTTCTTTTCAAAAAGGAGAGTCTTCTTGGGTCCATACAAGTCCGTAAAATCAAATTTTCGATTTGTGCAAAATCGACCCAAAGTCTCTTTCGGTCGAGACACATTCCTTCTCGGTCGAGACAAGTGGCTGAGGATCTCTATCTCTGTCTAGACACAAATGCTTCTGATCGAGGAGATGAAGGTTCCCTTGGACTTGTCTTCGGTCGAGACAATAATCTTTTCGGCCGAGATGATTGCCTCAGTTTGTTTCTCTCGGTCGAAACAAATTAGTTTCTTTCGAGAGGGATTTTTGACTTTCGAATCATCTTTCCATGCCAACATGAAAGTTCTAGAATTTTGAAATAGCTTTCCATTCCATTTGGTTTCGTCTCGATCGGACATTGGATGTGTCCTGTGGAGCTTTTCGAAGTGCAAAAGGTCAAAACTGCCGGTTTTTACCTGAATAATCCTCATTTTCGCTAAGTTTTTCTCCAAGCTCCTTTCGTTAACTGAAAGTGTATTTTAAGCCTGAAATAGCAATGTGAATGTAAAATATGACCATGTTTATAAGATAAAAGCAAAGGATACAAGTGTATAACTATCTAAATATTAGACATATTTTACATTGATCACTAATCTCGATCGAAATGACATAATCTCGATCGAGGAGAATCCATAATGCACTTCAGACATGTCGACCGAAATGATGGTAATCTCGATCGAAAAGAATTTTTCTCGATCGAGAAGGTTTCTGTTTTGATCGAATCAAGCCAGAAGAAGAAGATCAAGGTTGAAGATAGTCACGACCGAGAAGAGCTTAGTCTCGAACGATATTTTCCAAGAGTTTTGATTTTGACCAAAACAAACCATGTTTCGATCGAATGAAATCCTGGCCGAGAAGATGAAAAGTTGGACCTCCCGAACTTTGAAAGCTTCCACAGGGAGCGTCCGTGCTTCGATCGGGATGAAACAAGATGCGTTGAAAAGCTTATCCAAAGCTCTACAACTTTCATGTTTATTACAAATGCTGAGTTCGAATGGAAGGAACCGTTTCGGCTGAAGCAAGATAAGACTGTCATTATGTCCTCACAATGACAACATTTTCGGGGGATGAGAAGAGCCACCAGTTTCCTATAAATATAGCAGCTTTCCTGCTCATTTCACACACTTGAAGAAGCACAAAGCTCTGCCAAAAAGTCCAGAAAAACGTCTCCCTCAAACACTCTTCATTTTCTTAATTTCTAGTTTAGTTTTTGTAAGAACTCGAAATTCAAGGTTAGTTTAATTCAATAGTTCTTTTCTTCTACATTTCTTTGCGTACTTTTACTTTAAAGTTCAGTACCTTATCATATCAGTATGTATTCATACTCCCTCAATATGAGTGAATAGTCGCCCTAGATGACAGGGGGATGGCAATCCCCTATGCTATTTACGATCGATTAAACGAGATTTTATACACATTTCATGAATCATTTATAGTTTAAACAAACACACTTAGCCTACGCTAATGCAATGAGGCTTAAGTGTTTGATGACATAGTTACCTTTGATCTACGTTTGTGTAGCGTATGTTAAGTGTTTGATAGAATGCTTAGGATCAACCGCATGAGTACTATAACTCGGGAAAGAATCCCAATGGATGAACCTAGGCTGGTTGTGCACCGAAAGGGTCGGCTAGTATTGTACGAGGTTAAGTGTTCTTTAATCAGAAAGATAACAAAAATTCGGACCAGTGAGGCTATCAGATCGACGAAAGACTAGTTTAGAAAGTATTCAAAGTAGTTAGCTTATATGTGACCATCTGCGGCTAATGGATTTGAATTCTATGATTAATAACTTTTCGCGAGAGTTGTTATTATCGTCTTATATGTTGCATATATTTTTGTACGTCAAAATTCGGACCAGTGAGATGTACAAAATATATGCAT
>JAWWMW010105334.1:0-10635 GCA_035048345.1 Echeveria elegans
TTGAGCAACATAAAGGCTGCGTTTTGTGCTTCACCCGATGCCGTTTGATTAATTGGGTCGGCTGTGGAGCACGTAGTAGCTTATCGGGCTACAACTTTTAACAATCGAAAGCCCAAATTTTATGGATTACGGAAGTAAATATAAATTTTGTGCGGGGTGTGGTCTGGCAACGTAATAAATAAAAGGCCTTATTCAAATTCTCACAGTTTCCAATCAATGTCTGGCCCAATCCCACCACCTTCACCTGGCCCAGCCCATATTCCGCCACACTACTCTCCACTGCCTTCACCATCACCGCCGCCGCCGAGAGCCTCCACCTCTCCGCTGCCGTCTCTCGCTACTTAAACCTCGCCCTCTCATCGTTCCTCTCCATCTCAATCATCGATCCTCAAACTCCCTTCAGATACGGCGTCGACGAATCCTGTTCTCTCCACATCCCATCCACCACAACTATTGCGACTATCACTGCTGTTACCGCATGGGGAGCGATGCGCGGACTAGAAGCGTTCTCACAACTCGTTTACGGATCTACGTCGCGCGTGGCGGTCGGAATCGATATCGCCGATGCTCCGATCTATCCTCATCGTGGATTGATGCTTGATACGGCTAGAAATTTCTATGCACTGGGGGATATTAAGATGAACGTGTTTCATTGGCGATTCTCATTCGTTTCTGATTGTGCCTGATCTGGCTGAGAGAGGCTAGTGTGGTTCGGATATGGTTGATAGTCCGGAAGATGTGCGGAGGATTGTGGAGTTTGGATTGGAGCATGGAGTTATGGTTTTGCCTGAGATTGATACTGTTTTCAGTTTAATTTATTGGAATCTCAGAATGAGATTCAGAACTGAGAAATAAAGAATTGCGCGTAGTTGGAGTTATGGTGAAGTTTACTGTCCGGGAGTTCAATAAATTCCATGGCTTTAGATAATGTAGTTTAGTGCTAGGTTGCACGGAAATGGCACTTTGGGTGGCGATCCGGTGCCAGAAAGCGTAGCAATCGCAGAGAAACAGCTAACTCACAGCCCAGCCGATGCGTGGCCCTGCCTCGCCAAACCTCACCTGCACTGCGGGGCTTTGGGTTGATACTGCTTAGTACTTATTAGTTTGAATTTTGAACTCTTTTGATGCAAAATATTTGTTCTTTGTATTAAAAATTTTCATATATTCATAATTATCAAAAATATATAATTATAAATGGCCGTTTTTGCCGTTTTCACTCTACATATTTTCACTTTGTTGTTCCCGTTTCTTGCCATTTCCGTTTAGTGATGACCGAAGTGGCACGAGTCTCGATTCTTTCTAACACTAGTAGATTGAATTTGGATGAATGGTAGGGTTGAGGTGCAAATATTATGATGCGCCCCTAGAAATTTTTAGGGATCTCTTACAGAGACGCGTGTTTGCTGCAATGTGTAGCTGGTTATTTTAATTACTTGTCATGGAGATTATATCACTCAGACAACTGGTTTAGTGCGTTGTCCATTTGTTTTCAATGTATTTTGTTTACTACTTAAGGAGATCAGATTCGTTTGTATATCATTATGCGTAGTCAATTTAGATAGGGATTTTATTCTTATGGAGAATAGGTTTAGTCGGGCTAATACATAGAGGTGCATTTGGCCCATTATATTGATGGAAAATTTGTGATAAATAATCTTTACTTTCACCCGTTTGCTGAAAATAATTTCAACTTTAATGCTTATTTGCTCGCAACATACCTTTCTTAAATGTAATCGTCTATTTGTTTAAAATAATTCATAAAAAATAACAAAAAAACTCAAAATATTCAAAATATCAAAAAACAATTATTAAAAAGTCATCCATTTATTCTTGCTTTAAATAAAAATATTATACCTTGAAAATAAATATTTCATAATTTAATTTGATATTTGCAAACTTTATCAAAATATTGCATATCTATCTATATATAAAAGTATATCTAACTAACAACAAACCATACATTTATAAACAACATCTAACTAAATTCATACATTACCAACAACATCTAACTAAATCTCTATCGCCTAACTAAACCTTTTCAACTAAATATCTAACTAACAAACCATATATTTACCAAAGACATATAACTAAATTCATATATTTATCAACTATACATTTACCAACAACATCTAACTAAATTTCTATCACCTAACTAAACCATTCAAATTAAATTAAAAATTAAAAATTAAATACAAATATTTAAATTTAATAGAGAAACAATTCCGATCGGAAACATTACTAGTAATTATATAAAAAAATATCATAAAATATATGATTATTTGGTATTGGTTTTGGTTAGTTTATTAAAAAAACTTTGAAAATTTTAATATAGTAAGGAAAATTCAATATTTTTTTGAAAATTTTGTAAAAAAACTAAGAAAGTCAAAAAAAAATCAAAAATTCATGAACAAATTTATCAAAATATGTATTACGTAGTCACTACTTTTGTATTTTAAATAAAATTTTATGCACGATTTTGATTTTTTTTAAATATTAAAACTAATTTAAAAGAAAAATATTTTTAAATCATTATTGTTTTAATAACATTTAAACTAAATGATGACTTTTTAATAATTGTTTTATGAAATTTTGAATGTTTTTAATAAGCATATATGCTGCATGCAAACAATCTTATTTTCAACAAATGGATGAAAGTTGAGATTATTCATAATAAATTTTTCTATATTAATTGAGCTCCTGTCTTTTAGCTATTTTATTTGTTTTTTAGGGAGATTAGATATTTGTTTGTGTGTTATTGAGTAGTTACACGTTTGGTTTGAATTTGCAGGGCATACGGTATCGTGGGCTGCAGCGTACCCATGCGTGTGCGAATCTGTTCTGGCGGCCAGCTGGTAGTAGCTGGGATGATATGCTAGCATCTGAACCAGGAACTATTCATTTAAACACATTGCAACCCCCTCCCAGACTTACCAAGTGGTGGAGCATTCAATGAGTGACGTAGCTGCTATGCTTTCTGGGACATTCTTCCATGCCGGATCAGAATAGATTATCCCAGGTTGTTGGATCACGTTTTTATTACCTGGACTGTGGGCATGGTGACTTCCGAGGAAATGCAAATGATAGCCAGTACAATCAACCTCCAGGAGCAGGCCAGAAAGTTGGTACGGCCCTTTCAAAACATGGTCACTCATATACAGTTACGATATCACAGATGGACTTACAGATGAGGAGGCTGAGCTCGTGTTAGGAGGGGTAGGGTGGCTTTGTGGTCGGAGTAGGCGGATCCTACTGTGCTGGACTACTGGTTTCTGCCCAAGTCACACCAGAACTTGAGATGCATTCTGATTGATTTTACAATGACATAAATTTGTATATGTACGAAGTCCAACTGTTGCCTGCCCGACAGTGCTGGTGAAAAATTACATACCTTAAGCATATCCAAATTGGTCATCAGCCTCTAAAGTGTTTCCCAACAGACCAACAACAGTCGCGCACTGAGCACAGAACGACAAGTTGAGTCAATAACAAGAAGCTGCATTGAGAATTATGTACTGTGATGAGCAAAATATCCAATGAAAAACTGCTTCGAAAAATATAGTAAACTCAAATAACTTCTCTTCAGCTAGCAAGCGAAACAAGAGCATGAGAATGCAGACAACTATAACTGAGTAAGCAAGCTTTCATGAACGATGAACAGGACCAAAAATGGACATACATCAATGCAGAGAAGTCTTGACATGCAGTTCGTTATGGTAGCACAAGATAGATAGATACCAGCTAAAAGAGCATAAGAGATTAAAAAAAGCAGATAGCGAAAACCGAAACTACGTTAACCCTAACTATAAGCCAGCATATATGTGCGCCTAACAACAAGAGTATACCTGCCGGTTGTCGACTAAACTATAAAACTTTTGTACTCATAGGCGTTAAAAATGACTGGGGTAAACATCACCTATTCCTTCGACCGAGCTCCCAAAAGACTTGGCAACATATGGAATCCAGAAATAATTGATTAATATTCATCCTTCTATCCCAGTTTGTCTATGCACAATTGATAACAGAATATACATGTCCCAGTCTCCCAGAGGCAGATCCCAGTCCCAAACAAAACCTGGCAAACCAAATCCATCCTGAGTTGATCTGAACTATCACAAAATTAAGTTAACTCATCCAAACAAAACTGAAATGAACTAAACCAGAAACATCATGTTTCCACAAACTTCCCATCATAACCTAGTAATCTCATCTCTAACTCGGTAGAAATCAACTAAAATGGCCCATCTCAAACTGACCAGATTTGAGTAGCAGCGGCACTAACAAACTCATTCTGAAATACCTTTAAGGTATCAAAACTGATTAAAACGCTCCATTTTCTGTATTGATCCGCCAATATTCAAAGAAACTCAACCTATATAGATCACTGAAGCAGCAAAACTTAGCTCAAGGAATCAGGACACATATTTCTGATGAAATGATTGAGAGAAACAACCATACATTAAACGAGATACACTTACCCTCGCCATAAGCCCAGCATGACATAACCCGATATAAAAACCATCTCCATAACTCCACCACCATCATAACCAATAAAACCTACATCATCACAGCAGTAACAGTTTAAGAAGTTTCCAGAAGTTATTTAGTCTGGGACAAAACTAGTCAAATGTATAGATTTGTATACGGAAACCTTCATAGGTACGAATTTGATCATAACATGCGAACGGAATCCCCTTTCTGTTGTTGTTGGAGCATCCCAACTTTCCAGCTAGAAGTACATCGCGAGGCAGGTTTGCGAAAAAGCGAATCTAAAGCAACATTTTCCTGAAACCAGTTATATCTATCTGAATCCCACAAAAAAAACAAAGTCATAGTGAAGGAATAGAAAAAAAAAACTTCTTGTCCAACAAGACCAACATATTTACCAAATCAATCCCACCGATTCGTCCTTGCCTCTATAGCTTGAACCCAACATAATCGAGCTTGAAGAGAAAAGATTCTCGATCCCCAAGGGACTCCATTGATGTTTTGAGACAATATCATGTGAAAACAATACCTATAACTTCAAACTTGCAGGAACATGAATCCCCCTCAATTTGCACAATATCAGATTCTACGTTCAGTTCGTCACTTTTAGTATGCATAAGGGTTTTAGAGAAACACCCTTAAAAAATTATTGATAAGTTGAAGAACAACCTGAACAAGTAGCGGTTACAAATTCTTTATATGTCATTCTTGTATCTGGATTGCGAAACCTTGTACTATCTTGATAGCCAGTATAACAGTAAAAATAGTCATTTACTACTACTCCAATCACGAACTAGCATAATATTAAAGCTAGTTTAGTCTCCCCTTATAGCCAACAGAGATAAAAGCTATTAATACATTTCGTAGCGATGAAGCAATAAAATATGAAAAAGGATCTTACCAAGTCAAGGAATGAAGATATGCCAGACCGAAGAATGCTGTCGCAAGCAGCAACAACGACCGATAATGGAAAGACCTGCCATCGAGAACACTAATGCTTCTAATCATAAGAATCAAACAACACATAGAAATAAGAAGTAAATAAATAAGAGAGAATTTCAATATCATATCACAAAGGTTTGTTTAGCCTGTATTTCTTGGCCTTCGTGCGGCTTGCAAATCCTAGAGTTGCGTCTCTTCATATAACAACTGTGGAAAAAATAGAGAGAAATGGAATGCGAAAAATGCAATTATTCATATGGTTAAGGGCCGCTGAAGAATCAAAAAGTTTATTTAAATGCAATTTTCTTACAGGAAGCGAAAAATGACGGTTCCTGAATCCAGCCAAGCCAACGAGGAATGTTTCCTGCTTTTTTCTCAAATGAAAAATGAGGTGAGAAAAATAGAATATTTACATAGTCAAGGAATGGGGATACATCAGATTGAAGATTGCTGCAGCAAGCATGACAGATTATGGCAAGACCCGCAATGGAGAAAACTAATGCTCCTCATGACTAGGTTCATCGACAAAAAGAAGACATGTTTCAGTTAGTTAATCAACAGAATCAAACAACTTAGAGAAATAAATGAAAACGAAAGAATGAACTGTTCATATCTTATCACGTAGGTCTGTATAGTTTGTTAATCTTGACCCTTGGCCGCTTGCACATACTAGATTTCCATCTCTTCATATGACGACCATCGAAGAAACAGAGACTCCTGCATTTCTTTGTCAGTGGATCGGCATATGTGGACTACCCAAAAGCATGTGATCAGTTACTAGTCAAGGACTCAAGGTGTCCACCCGGTGGAGGTAGTAACTGTAGATCATGGTAAAAAAACAAGTATAAAGGCGACAGGCAGGTCCAACGGATGTGTCACTTTAAGAATTAGAGTAACCTCATTCAATTTTCTCTTTAACTTTTCATACAAGTCGGTCATCTCCGTATCCTTAAGAAGCAAAGGGCTCCTCATTCAACTAACGATTCACCTTCCTAGTTGCTCGCATCAAACCCTGACAGCCCAAAACAGCGACTTGTGGATTGGGTCTTTTGACGAGTAACGACACATACCTAAAAAATGCCATGAAAACACTTGGTCCCACATTAAATGCCAAGAAACACGATAAATACAAAGAATAAGATTGTTAGGGTGTAACTTGATCAACTTAGCTTTCAAGGAGCAACCCCTGAAAATGAACCAATCCAAGAAATGACATGTGTAAGTTTTCCAATTACGAATTCGTTTCGAATAGCAAAGGCAAGTAAATGTGATACACATCATAGGAAAGCTTAAGAAAGTAGTCTATCAAACTGATGCACTAAACAAAAAAATACGTCAAAGTGATTAGATCAACATCAACATTACAAACAAGAGAGAGTCGTGATGGCCTTGCGAACTCCTTAGACAGAAAAATACATGTAGTGACTGTCATATGACCCGCCCAAATACAAAATTAGTTCACACAATTAAATGAAGAGAATCAGTAGATGTTAGGGAGCGGGTAGATAGTAAAAAAATATAAATGACTATTAAGTAATTGCGAAACATTAATACCTGGTTGATACCATTATTAAGACCTCTACTAAAGCAGGCCATAGGCTGCTTCTAGGTGTAGAAACGAAAATTCTTAAGCAAAGACTGGAGGCCCGAAAGCAATTAATGCAAACCTGTTAAAAAGGCACTAGGAATTCAACACACCTCAATTACTCATTAGAAATAAAAAATAAAAAAATAGAACTTGACGTATGAATGAAAAGAACTCTTAGACTGATGCAACCAGCATTGCTGTCAGGGCCCAGAACTCAGGAGAGGGTCTGACATTAAAAACAAACATGTAAGCAAATTAACGACAACATTGTACACCCTAATTGCAGAATTGAAGTGCACAATGTCAGCAAAGAGATCAATAAATACATTGGTTCGAAAAAGGAAATGAAAAAACAGAGGGAGTTTAAAGAGACATATGCAATTCGAATAAGTAGGGTACATTCTTGGGGAAGCTGCAAGAAAATTTCAACAAGCAGATACAGATATTTTATAGACTTTCAAAGGAAAAGTTCCGGAAACAATCAATAAAACCTCTTATGTGTGACTTGTCAACATTAATATCATGGGAGAACCATAATGACGACCTTGCAGAACCCCATTGAAACAGACAAGTAAATACGAATACCGATCCCAATTAATATACGGAAGCAATAATGGGTATTATTAGTACAGAAACATTCAGAAAGCAAGATACCAGATCTGCAGCAAACACGGGCTAGTTACTCTTCAATTATCACAGAAATTAAGAGGAATGTTTAATATCGTATGAAAATAAATAATGGTGTAGCAATTAAAGCAAATTAAAAACTATGCAAGAGTACTATACATTTTTAAATATTTCAAACATCAATGCTCTAAACTAGATCATGGTAAAAACTTAAGCTCCAAAACAAAATTGTTCAAAGGCAAGCGGCAGAGCTAGCGATAAGAAACAACAGCACTTGATTAGACATTGAAGAATAATGGAAGAGAAGACATATAAGGTAGGATTTAACGAGGCATACCAGTGAGTCATATATAAAACGGAATGCAAGGTTGTCACTTTGTCATAACATATGTTTATGGATGCGAGATAAGGATCCATTCAGCAGGAAAAATTGGTCAACTTGATCAACTCAGCTTTCAAGGAGCAACCCCTGAAAATGGACCAATCCAAGAACTGACTTGTGTAAGTTTTCCATTTACGAATTCGTTTCAAAGAGCAAAGGCAAGTAAATGTGATAGACATCATAGGAAAGGTTAAGAAAGTATTCCTTCAAACTGATGCACTAAACAATAAATACGTCAAAGAGTGATTAGATCAACATTACAATCGGGAGAGAGTCGTGATGGCCTTGCGAACTCCTTTGAAAGAAACATGTATATAGTGACTGTCATATTACCGGCCCAAATACAAAACTAGTACACACAACTAAATGAAGAGAATCAGTAGAGGTTAGGGCACCCGAAGATAGTAGAAAAATAGAAATGACTATGAAGTAATTGCAAAACGCCAATACCAGGGTGATCCCATTATTAAGACTTCTAATAAAACAGGCCATAGGCTTCTTCTAGGTGTAGAAACGAACATTCTCAAAGAAAGACTGGAGGGCCGAAAGCAGTTAATACAAACCTGTTAAAAAAGCACTAGGAAGTCAACACACCTGGGTTACTCATCAGAAATCAATAAATAAATAAATAAATAAATAGAAGTTGACGTAAGACAGAAAATAACTCTTAGACTGATTAAGACAGCATTGCTGTCAAAGCCTATACGTCAGAACTCGGGCAAGAGCCTGGCCCTGGCATAGAAAACAAACCTGTAAAAAATTAATGGCAACATTATACACCCTAATTGCGGAATTTGTCATAACATATGTTTATGGATGCGAGATCAAGATCCATTCAGAAGGAAAAATTGGTAGGACTCTCTAAAAAAGTAGCCTTGGGTTTGCCAGCTGAAACAACCAAAAGCAAGTCGTTACAGATGACCCACAAGACTGTCTTCTGCCAGTATACTACTCATCCATGATGCTTGACGAAAGAACTAAGGTTATCACTTCCCATTCAGTTAAAGGAAACACAAAGCATATGATAAAATGATCGATAATGTATATGATAAGAGTGGTACTGAATTAAAACTGCACCAGATGGGTCTGACACGAAAATCATGACAGAAACAGATAGATTAGGCACATTTTCAGATAAGATGTGGAAAAGATTCATATGAAAAAGCAACGGACACTCACCCCCACACTTCTCAGGCTGAGAAGCAGCACCAGTGACCTGAGAAAAGAGACATGCAAGGTGGCATACTGTGTCAACCAGCAACAAACTACAAATATTCCTGCAGTGAAGGGCAACTGAATATTCATACTGCTTATTTACAAGCAACTGAATTTTCTTACGGAAACAAAGTGACTTTTCTCAAATGGGAGAAGCAGATAAAGCAATAAAACATGAAATAGGATCTTACCAATGATGTAACAAAGCTTCAGAAAACATATCTTCTGATGCAATAATGCTGCTGTGAAAAAATTACACAAGCGATCTGACATTGCTAAGCATTATCAATGCAACTGGCATTACACAAACATATCTTGGTTGAAAGTAGTTTTTAAAATCAGAATTATCATACTTCCTGCTATAGCTCTGGAAGTCTGTCCACGCCTTTGAAAGTTAACTCCCTACATTGCGCTGAAAAACAGAAAGTAAAACATGGGATGATTATCAGTAGAGAAATGATCAATGACTTCTTACTTGTCGTTCACTCTAGGATCCGAACATTAGTAACAGGCATGTTTCACAACTGAAATTGTAAAACATAGCAAAGATAGTGAGATGTGATAAGCAACCCAACAACACTTGTTGGTTGAGACGTCTAGTACAGCATCTAAAAACCATCAAATCAGTTCAGTTATTAACCAACAAATAGGATATCATTTCAATCATCCACACACGGCAACTGAGGAAGCTACTCTTTTACTGGGCAAACCATCAACTGCATCGAAGTAATTCCAGAAAAAGAAATGCCAGTTGAATTCATTAACCGCGTAGACAAAACGAAAATGTTATAACAGTAGGAATAACATTTCCTTCAAAGTCAATGTATTGTTACCCATACCAAGCAAATATTTATAAACGTCTGCAAGCTGATCTTGCACATCCCTTGAAGCAGCAATGGTCTGTTAAAGATTAAACTAATCCAAAAATAACACATTAACAACAAAATAAGGTCAGTGTGTAAGCTGTAACACAAAGAAACCAAGATGTTTCTCACACTACCATCCTTTAATCCAGGGCTGGAACAACACATATATTTGATAGAAAACGAACGTGCAAACAACATACCATTCCAAATGAAAATTCTCATTAAGTCTCACCAAAACCTTAATCCCAATTTCCAAAATTTCATTCACAAAAGGGTACTCACAGCAACATATGTATCCCTTACCTTCTCCTCTGGCACCTTGTAAGAATCAACAATCTTTATCCCAAAGAGTATGCTTTCTTTTCAAAATCCCAACTTTCAATCCTCAAGGAGGAAATAATAAAACTGAAAAATAAAACAGAAGAGTGCAGATTACAGAAAACCAAGAGGACAGAATGGAAACACAGTGTGTCAAGCAAGATCAGTGTAAAATCAAGATTGAGCCATAATCCCCAATTTACAGAACTCTG
>JAWWMW010105344.1:0-10635 GCA_035048345.1 Echeveria elegans
ATTCTACGATACATATTCGATAGACCGAGAGGGTGAATATTGTATCGTCCATGTAAGTTTTAATATGATGATTCAACCGCCGAGAGTGAGAACTAGAATGTCATTATTTCGCTAGGGTTTACAACAATATCAATACGAATAAACTCAACATTATTTCCATGACATGTTTGATGCATATCCACGAGTGTTAGCGATGAAGTCTAATTACTATCATTTCTTTTTAATTAATAGTTTTAATAACAACATTTTTCGTAACACAAAATTACTCTTAAAGGCTTAAAAACCTTAGAAACCACTTCAGCGAATTAGTAATAAACTGCAAAACTAAATTCCACCTTCTCTTGGTCACGACACTAGGTACCCTAGTTCTTTATAAAAAAAAATTGATTTGCAAAAATACACCACATTTCAACACGTCAAAAAGGCATCGTTGCCGGGGAATGGTTTTTAATTTAGTTAATTTGTTATTAGTTTACTAGAAGTTCTCGATTTCAATCCAGTTGAAATCATCTACCCTAGTTCTTGTATAATTCGAAAATTAATATGTTGTCTAAACTTTAAATTTCAACTTTTATATACAAGTATTTGATCATATAATGTTTATTACATTAACTTTTATAGATTGTTGCAAGGTCACGAACAAATGGAAATTAAAAGTTACCTTGGGCGAACGTGCGAAAAGCAAATTCACTAAACCAGAGATGTTTCTCTTGACCCTATCTTTACGCTTTTCTTCTTATTTTGTTGCTTAGGGACTAAGCAAACTTTTAAGTGTGGAGTGTGGGGTAGCATGCATAACATTTTTATGATAAATATTCCTTGCATAATGCGTAGCATTTATCCTGAAATCTGAATTTTTTGCTAAGCATGATCTTTAAAAAAATTTGAAATAAGACTTGTGCATTGACATCATAGATCATGAACTTTAGCAAAATTGGATTGATGACCTTAGCTAGCTTAGTTTAACTATGATAAACCATTCGCATGCATGAAAACTTGAACTAAAGTTATGCGCGCAAGGAAAACCTTTATTCAAAGATTGGAACTCTTGAAGCTTTGCTCGATCGCTCTTAGGTGACCCTATCTTAGATGTCTTATCTATGAGAATAGCTCATTCGCATGCTTTGTTTTTAACCAAACTAGGCATAGTACGATTGTCACCATTTTAAACAAATGAAAAAAATAAACAAAAAAGTTTATTCTATTCTAGTACCGGGGATTAGGATGTCTTAAACTTTCACAACTTCCTCCTCGAAAGTATTAAAATATGTCACAAATGAAAATGGAATAAAATGGTGTTAAAAGATTGCTCCTTCAAAACCTTAATCGTATGCCTAATTTGCACTTTTTTGCATGATTGTGAATTTTCTATTTGAGTTGATTGATAGGGAATGGCTAAGGGACGACCCTTGTATGCGCATATGTGAGCACTTGAGCGAATTTCAAGATGACCAACTACAAAATGAACCGAGACTCCTCTTCTCTTACGTGCTATGGACTATGGACTAGTCCTAGCTAGCATAGCGCTCGAGTATAGCGCTCGAGTATGAATTTAATGTTTTAAGCCTATGGACTAGTCCTAACTAGCATAAGCGAAGAACTTGGCAACTTTCTTGCGTGTGACTAGCTTATGCTAAAAGATCATGTTTGACGATTTATGTTAAAGTCATTATTAAGCGATTGCTAGTTTTGAAACTCTTATTCATGATTGCATGTCTTTAGTTCGGGAATGAACTGATCTGCATGTTTGTGTGAAATGATTGATTTGCGCAAATTCTATAAAATGTTAAAGCTTGAAAACAATAGAAATGACATGCTTAGTGAGCATATTTTGATGTTGAACTCATATAGATGACTGCTAGAAGGAATTGTGAGTATTCCTTTTTTTTGAAAACTCTCACGAGACTATAACTCGTCCACTAGGCCAACCTAGGGGTTTAAAGTCTTGATGCATATGCTAAATGTATTCGTGTCATCTACGAAAGTGATTTAGAAGTAGTTTAGTTTAATTAAATCATAGAACTAAGTTTTATTCATGTTCGGGACAAACAAGTTTTAAGTGTGGAGTTTTTTGATGAGTGAAAAATATGTCTATTGTTTCCGTACTCTTTCACTCATATTCTCAGTGATTTAATAATGAATATATCGTTTTTGATACTATTGATAATATTTCAGAGCTAAAACACGATTCCTATTATTTGGAGAAGCTCAAAGCAAAATATGGCAAAAAAGGCGTCAATTCAATCAAAAATGCGAGGATTTCGGGTAAGAAGAGTTGACCAAGATAAAGAAGAAAATTGGCTAAGTACAGCCACTCGACCGAGAAGCAATTCCACTCGACCGAGCAGGCCCTCTCGGGTTTTCTACTTCAGCTGCCACTCGATTGAGCAGAATGTCACTCGATCGAGCAAGACCTCTCTGGAATGCAGACACTCGACCGATTATTGGAAGGACTCGACCAAGCAGCCCAGAAGCCTGAGACCCCTTGACTTTTGGCTACAAATCCATCAGTGATGCTTTGAATCAATGATCCTCATTGTCACAAGTCGAGCGGTGTCAAGCGCTTTAAAATCTCCATTAGTTTCAAAGTAAAACCGTTCGTGTTTTGCTAACCTTGTGATGATCGAGGCGCAACCTAAGCCGTTAGTTTGACGGTGCTCATCTTCTTGAAGCACTCGGTGAATATGTAAAACCAATCAATATTCTCTCTTTGGCCCATCCAAAAGAATAAGTCTAAGTCTTCTCTTATTACATGACCGCCTACATCCACCGAAGAATTGATATTCGTAGAGATCAAGTGGTGGATGTACTTCTATACGCCACTCCGAATGCATTTGGGTGAGCAATTTCTATCATACTCATCATCCATTCTCGTCAACTCCTTCTAAATAAATAGTCTTCGTTCCTCCGAGCACCTTGGGACCAATCCATTTCCTTCCTTTGGTAGCCTAAGACTAACTCTAATCTCTTCTTTCTCAACCTTAAAGTCCAAATTATTCATAGAATATGTCCATCATTGGCACACATCCCTCTTCATGATAGGTTCAAAGGTGGAGAAGAATTCAACCATCAAATCCTTTCAAGTTGAAAATGATAAAAGCTATATCCAATCTTTTAAACCACTACTCACAAAAATTTCATTTACCTCTTCATAAATTCCTAAACTCATCATAGTAGGAATATGAGGAGCAAGGAAAGTTACCACTTGTTTCTTTGTTGTCCCTTGAGTGAGTTGCTCATGTCTATTGCGATGGCTTGGGTTGTTTGTCACAACTCCAAGTTTGGATTAAACTCTTTTCTAGTCTTGTAAATCCATGAACTTGGGTGTGGTACATGATTAACTCTTCGATTCTTTCTTGATCCGAGAGCTCCTGCGACATGATGAAAGAATTGGTTGAATTAGGGTTTAATATTTGATAGGAGAGGGTAAGATAATTGAAGAGAAGAAGGATAGGGTTTGAGAAGAAGGAGAGAATAAGAGAAGAGTTGGGGTCTTCTTTGATAGGCACTGGACAGGTCGGTTGGGCCAACCGGTTCGGTTCAATGTTTTTTATCAGTCTGAATTAAATTTTATTTTTGGTCTGGTCTCGGTCGAGCAGGCGCGTTGCTCGATCGAGAAAGGTGGGTCTACTTATGTGGGCAAGGCTGCTCGATTGAGTTGAGCAGGCAGAGCCAACTTGCTTGATCGAGCAAGCCTCCTGCTCGGTCGAGCAGGCACTACGAGGACTTTTTCATTTTCTTTTCAACGTTTACCACCCCACACTGAATTTTACCTAATATAAAAACTTAAAAGAAAATAAAATACATAATTTAAAAACTTACTGGCCAAGATTAACGTCCTGGCAAGGACGTAGCCGAGTCTTCTTATAAGAAACACACTCGAGAAGTCCTTTGTTAAGATCCCTTCTCAAGAGGATATGCATTAAGCTCCACTTCTCTGGTTCATGAAGATAAGTCTTTCAATTGTATAGCTTTGATAAGCTCATTTGTAAACTTTTACTCGGTGCCCATTCACCTTAAACAATGTTCCTATAGGCATTAAAGATTAATTTTTATGCCAAGAAATGATTTTAAATTAATTATTTTCACTTAATACGAATTAGTTTAAATGAAATTTGGGTTGAAGAACATAGTTTGGGTCAGCTCGCACAAGCTCAGCAAGAAGACCAGTATCAGGCCCGCTAGGTTCTCTTTAAATAGAGAGCTTCAGCCTCATTTTCATTCATTCAAAAAGAAAATTCAGACCAATTCAGAAGAATCCAGTGAAGGAGAAAAGAAAGCCCGAGACAGGCCTTCAGTTTTCTTGCTGTCAAACTCTCGCCGCCCAAATCCTTCAGCGTCTAGGTGAAATCAAGTCATCAAGACCTTCGCCGACGCCAAACACAAAAGTCAAACCCTTCAATATTAAAGTGAGATCAAGTCATCAAGACCCTCGCTTTCTTCCAACACAAAATCAGCATACAACACTCTGCCTCCGGTGGGATCAAGTCATCACGACCCTCACCGGAGAAAATAAGCTATCGACGTTTCAAGCAATAACAAGTCACCAAGACCCTCGCTGACGTCAACTCAAAATCAACAACAACAACATAAGCCGTAGAATTAGAAGAGAAATAGAGACTGTACTTGCAACTTGTAAAAGTACAAATACAAAATTCATTTGTTTCCTCTATCTTATATCCATATAAAATATTTGGACTACAAATTTTGGTGAATCCGACGTGATGCTCTCTACCTCTCATCCTTACAGTGCAACTGAACTCTACAACACTACACAATGTCAGCTCCACCGGCCAGTCCTTCCACTCTAAAGCAGTCATTTGCTGCTGCAACATCTACTACTAATCTTGCCGACCTGCAACCCTCTGGTGTCTGCACTAGGGCAATGGCGAGGAAGTTGAATGTCAATGCAGCTGCTGCTAGCCTGTGCACCGCAAACGTACCAACAAATAGGCGCATATACACCGTCTCCTCCATCATGGCGGCAGCTTCAGCCGTCATTGGCAGAACACCTTCGCCAAACATGAAGGTGGCATCCCCAAGATGACTGAAGTGCCCAAACCCACCTGTGAAGCTTTTGTCCTTACCGTGGGTGCTTCAACCATGAAGGAACAAATGCAGGAAATGAGAAGAATGCTCGAACAAGTCATAAAAGACAATGAAGAAAGAAACAAGAAGATAGAAGAGCTTCAGAAAGAAGTAGTCAGCCTCGACAAACAGAATGTCGACAAAGTCGTTCCAACAATCACGCCAGAAGATGATGACTGTGACAAAATGTCCTCTACATAGATCATCAAAGCTCCAGGCATCGCATGCCATGAAAACAAGATGGAGGTGTTGTTAGCAAACATGGTCAAAAGCAACCTGAATGGTAACTCGTCCGGTGGGGCACGTTACACCAAACCTTACAAAAAACAAATTAACTGTCATGCCACAAGGGTATCAACCTCCAAAGTTTCAACAATTCAATGGCAAGGGAAACCCAAAAAAGCATGTCGCCCACTTCGTCGAAACATAAAGTAACGCTGGCACAGAAGACGATCTGTTGGTAAAACAGTTTGTTCGGTCTCTGAAGAGCATCACATTCGACTGGTACACCAACCTGGATGAGGAATCGATCGACAGCTGGGAGCAGATGGAAGATGAGTTCTTCAACCGATTCTACAGCACTAGACGCATCATCAGCATGAGCGAGTTAACTAATACAAAACAGTGGGAGGAAGAACCAGCGGTGGATTATATCAACCGTTGGCGTGCATTGTGCCTTGAATGTAAAGACCGCATTAGTGAAACCTCTGCCGTGGATATGTGCATTGATGCCTTGATGGGGAGCTGTTGTATATCCTTAAGGGAAACAAACCCAAAAGCTTTCAAGAGTTGGCTACACGTGCTCACGACATGGAGATAACTGTGAGGGGGCATAAACATAGTAACACATCTTCTTCAAAAGCGTTCCACAAAATGGAGCATGAAGAAATCGACAAATCCTCTCGAAGCCTTCCTAAAGAAGCAACGGTTGTCTCAACCAACAACACTTCTCATATGAAGATTAATACTACAGATTTCAAATGCACCCGGCCCACTTTGAAAGAGCTGCAAGCAAAGAAGTATCTGTTCCTCGACCTGAATCTCTCAGACATATTAGATGACGTACTGAAGAAAGACATCATTAAACTATCAACCCCAGATATTATCGCTATCATATATTGGTCAGACACAATCTTGAAAATTGTATCAACCTCAAAGAGCTCATCATGAGATTAGTCCAAAAAGGACGCATCGTACTAGACACTGATGAGATGATAGAGACAAATCACGCTTCTGCCACGAATTGTGATGGTTCACCTGACAAGTCCCAAAAATAGTCCGGGCAGACAATCCAATTCGGCACCTTCAAGCCGGTAAAGGTATGGATGTCAAAACGGCCCATCGCAGCTGAATCAAAAAAGCTGACATGCGGAACTTCGCTAAAAAAGGACTCCACCGATGACTTGCAAAGAGGCGCACACCATTCACACGAAGACGGCGATGGATGGACTCTCGTAACCCGACGAAAGTCAAAGAAGCAAATTAATCTACAAACAGAGCCCATTTATTGGAAGAAAAAGTGTGTGACTAAGAAGAGATCACGTCAAGCGAAAAGGGAAAAAGCCAAAAGAAGATGTGAAGTATCAGGTGCTACCCGTCGACTTCTTGGAACAAGTTCCTCCAACTGCCATCACTTTAGAAGACTTCTTTTCGGAAGGCTATCTGAGTAAGGTGGCTGTCAATGTAGTCTCAGAGGCAATAAACAACAGAAAAAAAAAGAAGCAAGAGGACAAAGTCTCGCGCACCAAATGATCAAACTGGCCACCAATCCAATGGCGCAGAGGTAGGGCAAAATCAATAATTTAAATTAACGCTCCCGAGCAAGAGCCTAAGTTGCCCACAATGCTTCCGAGCAAAAGGCTAAATTGCTCACCACGCTCCTGAGAAAGAGCATAAACTGCACACCAAACGCTCCCGAGCAAGAGCCTAAACTGGCCGCCACGCTCCCAAGTGAGAGCCTAAACCGCCTACAACGCTTCCAAGTAATAGCCTAAACTGCTCAAAATGCTTCTGTGCAGGAGCATAAATTGCACGCAACGCTCCCAAGCGAGAGCCTAAACTGCCCACAACGCTCCCGAGCAAGAGCCTAAATCGCTCACCACGCTTCTGAGCAAAAGCATAAACTGGACATCAAACGTTCATGAGCAAGAGCATAAACTGCACAACATGATCCTGATCAAGAGCATAAACTGCACACCAAATGCTCCTGAGCAAGAGCATAAATTGCACACCACACTCCTAAGCAAGAGCATAAACTGCACACCAAATACTCCTGAGCAAGAGGATAAACTGCGTACCACGCTCCTAAGCAAGAAGGTAAAAGGCAAGCCAATCTCCTAAGCAAGGGAATAAACGGCTAACAAAAAAAACAAAAAAAAAGTACACTCCTGGCCCGCAAGAGTATAAACTGTGAACGACTAAACCCAAGAAAAACAGCACGTAAAAAAATGCCGACACATAAAAAAAAAAAAGAGCTCAACATGAAATTGACAGCGAGAAATCCAGGTTTCCAACAACAGCATTTCAAGGAGAAGAGAATTAAAAACAAAGGGTCAAATCAAGAAAAACTAGAAGAACCGAACTACCATACAAAGTTGTAGAAAAGCTATTGTAAAAGAAGAAAACTGATTATTGAGAAAGCTAAAATCGTTTGAAAAAAAACTCATTCAAAAAAAAGTCACCACAAAAAAAGAAAACAGACGACCCAGCAAGGCTGAAAGAGCGCACATCAGCGTAACAACGGACGGGGCGGCAATGGAGCAAACCAGATAGGGTGCTGCAATTCAAGTTGGCAGAGCAAACCACCAAGCGACTGATCGACGAAGCAGACAGAGCTTCAGCGATTGAACTCCCGACGGACGAGCGAACGATAAAGCACACACGGCCGTCTAGAACGTCGGGCGACGATAGTGCAGCAACACACGGCCAGTCGGGTGGCAGACGGCCAAAAGGAAATGATGA
This sequence comes from Echeveria elegans, assembly GCA_035048345.1. Classification (NCBI taxonomy): domain Eukaryota; kingdom Viridiplantae; phylum Streptophyta; class Magnoliopsida; order Saxifragales; family Crassulaceae; genus Echeveria; species Echeveria elegans. The sequence continues at coordinate 8,050 of JAWWMW010105344.1, forward strand.
ACAGTAGACGAGCGATGACACCAATAAACTCCGAGTTCCTAACATCTCCGAATGGCGTTGGCACTATTCGCGAATGGCAACCGCACTATTCGACGAATGACATTAACACTATTTGGAGGAAGCTGAAATTCTAGGCTGAGCAGAATGACACCAATAAAACTCCGAGTTCCTGACATCTCCGAATGGCGTTTGCATTGTTCGCGAATGACAACCACACTATTTGACAAATGCGTTGGCACTGTTTGAAGAATGCTGAAGTTCCAAGCCGAGCAATATGACACTAATAAAACTTCGAGTTCCTGACGTCCCCGAATGGCGTTGGCACTGTTCGTGAATGGTAAGCGCACTATTCGACTAATGGCATTGGGACTGTTCGGAGGATGCTGAAATTTTGGACAAGGCGAACGAATCCAACGAATGACGTTCACACTGTTTTACGAATGGCGGTTTCACTTTTTATGAATGGCGCTGACACTGTTCAACGAATTACGCAACGATGTGCGACAAATGATGGTTGAACAATGGTTGAAGCAAACGGCTAAGCAGGCTGAAGTTGGCGTGTTACGCAAGGCTGCAAGACGATGGCTGAAAACAAAGTTGCTATCGTGTTGAGCCACAAAGCAAGTCAATCCATCAGAAGGGTGAGACAATTAGGCTGCAGTAAAAAAAAACAAGTCAGCACTATGCAAAAAAACTAGACAAATGACCTAGTTTCCTTAGAAAGCCCGCCGAATATAAATCGTGTGTCCGATTGGGATAAGGTATAGCTTGTTAAAAAGAGGAGTCAAAGATCTACAACTTCTATTTTCATATGAAATCCAAATTTGAAAGTTAAAGAGACCAAAATAGCCGAGGAAGATAGAACAGATGCGTTGTTCGTTTCAGGCGGCCTGACACAGTTTTGATTTTCCGGACCTTTCAAACTTTGCAAGCCTCTAGAGAAAGTATCAATAGTCCAATTGAGACGAAACAAAATACATTGAAAAGCTGACTCAAAATCGCAAAACTTTTATATTTACGTCAAAGATTGATTCGGAAGTTAAAAAAGCCGAAAACATCATACAGTGCGATGGAGCAGCGACTGAAGTAGACGAGAAAGAATTCTCGGGCTGATGCTGCAATTCCAAGCGGTTGGCGGACAAACTCCCTAGTTCCTGACGACTCCTCGAATGGCGTTGGAACTGTTTGCGAATGACAATTGCACTGTTCGAGGAATGACATTAGCACCTTTCGAAGATGATTTTCAGTGAGCCCTAGGCAGCTATTTATAGTTAAAGAACGGACCTATTGCTAACTATAAACAACGAAGAAAACCTAAACTGATAAGGATTAGGAATTTGAAAATTACATTATCTAAATTTTCTAAACCGAATTTAGATAATTAAAAAAAAGGAAGCAACGTGTGCATGACATGCATGGAGATTGCGTGACGTGACTGCATGTCATGCATGGGCAATATTCACTTGTTTTTTTCAAAAAAAAAGAGAAAAAAGTAGAAGATTGTTTTCAATCCGTCAAGAAATTTTATTTTTGAATTCGGACAACATAAAAGTTTTGTTCTGAAGTCCAAACAAGTTGTCTTTCGCGAAGTTGGATAACGAGAGAAGGACATGCACAAATGGGACGCTCTAACGACAAGTTTGATGCTCGCACAGTTTTGGGTCAACCGCCAAGCTGGACAATAGGATGACTTAACAAACATGTGACGTGGGTGATCTCACAAGAGATGTTCAAGCCAAATCCATTCAATTACTCACGATCTCGTCGAGCTAAGACACCAAAAGTAGTGTCGCGCAACATGATTGTGAGGGGCAATTTGTAGGCATTAAAAAGTAATTTTTATGTCGAGAAACGATTTTAAATTAATTATTTTGAATTAATACAAAATTTTAATTCAATTTAATTAGTTTAAATAAAATTTGGGTCGAAGAAAGGAGTTTGGGCTATTTTCATTCAACAAGAAGCTCAGTATCAGGCCCGCTAAGCCTAGTTTGGGCCATTTCCATTCATTCAAAAAGAAAATTTAGATCAATTCAAAAGAAGCCAGAGAAAGAGAAAAGAAAGCCCGAGGCACGCTTTCAGTTTTCTTGCAGTCAACAAGTGCGCCAAATCCAGCACCGCCTGCCAGAAGAGAAGTTTCAAACTCCCGCCGCCCAAATACTTCAGTGTCCAGGTGAAATAAAGTCATCAAGACCTTCGCCGACGCCAAACACAAAAATCAAAACCTTCGACGTCCAAGTGAGATCAAGTCATCAAGACCCTCGCCGACGTCAATACAAAATCAACATATAACACTCTACCACCAGTGAGATCAACTCATCACGACCCTCATCGGAGAAAAGAAGCTATCAACGTCTCAAGCGAGAACAAGTCACCAAGACTATCACTGACGTCAACTCAAAATCAACAACAACAACAACAACAGAAGTCGTAAAATGACATGTCGTATAGTGTTGGTTATCGCAGGTACGTCAAATAAAATTTATAAACTAGGGTGACCTAGTGTTGACCCCGATGGAATGGTATAAATTTAGTAAATTGGACTAAATAACCCAAATAGTTCTAAAAGTTTTTGGGGGGTTTTAT
>JAWWMW010105365.1:0-10629 GCA_035048345.1 Echeveria elegans
GTAACCTACTATAACGTACACATCTTCAGAAAGTAGTAACCACCAACTTTGATTCATAAAATCATCAGTAGAATACACATTCAAGTTGAAGTTCTAGTTAGGATGCACAAATCCAACTCCATCATATTCCTGTGCGGCATCGATAAATAACATACCAAATAATATTTGCTCCCAACAAGTATAAAACTTGAACAGCAGGAGAAAAAGACAGCTCCATAGCTTACAACTGCATAACATACCATATCAAGTAAGGCTTACCTTCGACATTGCGCTTGATCACAATCTCAACTAACCCAATTCCCACTACTTGATGCACAAGCACATACTGCAGCAAGCAGTTAACAAGCACCCGCTTCATGTCATCCATTCTCACATATCTTCATAACACAACATAAAAAAAATCCAACCTTCACAATCACAAGCCTATAAAGTGTAATTTCTTTAGGTCTTCATCTCTAACAAATCAAGTTTTCGTAACCTACTATAACGTACACATCTTCAGAAAGTAGTAACCACCAACTTTGATTCATAAAATCATCAGTAGAATACATATGCAACCATCTATTACACATTCAATTTCCAAACAACATCATACCACAACAAAAACACAGACATGAAAGTCACTGCTTTACACAACTATTTTTCAGCTTTTCAAAACTTGGTGATGGAAGAGTGTTCGCGTTGAGGAAGAAGAGACGCAGTAGAAGAGAATTCATCTGTTGAAAGATTCCAATCGGAGATGTCCACGTACCATCTCTCCATATTCTCCGGCCGCCCAAACCCAAAATATCCACTCAATTTTGTAAAAACAAACCATAATTATATAAATAAATGATCAAAATTAATAACTAAACTTATCGGCCGAGATAAACCGAATTAAGATCGATTGGGAATCGGAGATGATGGTGGGAGGATTGGTGAGGCGGCAGGTGTTGAGTCTGACGGAGGGCCGTCAAGGCACATCTATGACTGTACAATAATTCGTAAGATTCTCTTGAAATCCTAAAATTAAGTTAACATTATTTCTGTCAAATGTGGGAGGGTATCTCTGATGGATGAGCTGGCAGTGTTCGTGTGCCAAGTTTTTTTTAGAATGAGTTATGCAGGTTGATTGAGTTTTTTTCCGATGGGTGCAGGTTGTTTGAGTTTGTTCATTGTGTTTTCTATAATTCTAAGCTTGTTTTTAATGCTTGTCTTCAGGAAGGAAATTGAAGTTTTATTTTCCTACGTTTTGTTAGTTTGTCCAAGCGCCCTTTAGTGTTCATAAGCTTCATTTTAAAGCTTCATTCAATGTGTAGAAAATTTCTCTAATTTCCAAAGTACATTTTCTAGGTTAGATTCATCACCTCCGACGAACGTTTTTTTTTTCATGGTATTAGAGCATCTTTCTTACGACGGCGACTTCTGTTTGTCGTTTTTTCTTTCAATTCTTTTGATGTAGCGTTGTTTTGTTGTTATTTTTCTTCGTGGCTAACGATTTGCAACTTAGCGGTGATGAGGAGATTGCAAGAATTAGTAGACACAGCGACACAGCGATCTGATTCTTGACAGATCGAACATTGTTGATGCCACTGGAGGCGTTGTTGGCGTCGCTGAAGTCGTTGGTTTGACCATTGGTGGATCGAATGCTCGTGGTGTCACCAGAAGTGGTGGTTTCAACTTTGGTGGTTACGTGGTCAAAACGCCTTTAGTGGAGGTTTTTGTCCAAATATTGGTGCTCCAAATGCCCTTGGAGGTGGATTGATGGGTGTCGTAAATGTCGATAATTTACATGTGTTTTTACTCTTATTCTTAATATTTATGAGATGAAATTCGTCGTATTTGATATTCGTATTGCTATTTCAGACATAAAATACACATTTCAGGATTTAAATGAGTTAGGGGTAAAATATAGCGGAAATGAGGATTGATCGAGTAAAATCAGAAGTTTTTAGCTCGAGTTGAAGAAGTAGCTCGAGAAAAATACGACTACTCACTAATGACAATACAATATCAGAATATTAATTTGACAAGAAACAAGAAAGAAATAACCGAGATTGGTGATCGAGATGTATTACTCGATAATGACATGAGATTTTCGCACCCCAACTAAGTGTTGGAAGAGGTATCCATCATTGCATCCAAGAGGCTCTGTAACAAGATTGCTGGATTCTCTACGTGCATCTTATGAAGCGTATTCAGAAAGGTCCGGTTATAAGTATCTCTCTGAAACTGCAGGAGGAAGAACGTGAGCGCCGAGTGGACTTTGTACCTGAAAGGTGATAGAGACTGGCCATCAAAGAAGAAGAAAATGGCTTCCCTCACTAAGATGACTTGATGGTGACCTTGACCGATGAAATGTCTACTGGCTAGTCAAATCATGTTCGCATCAAGGGAGGAAGATAGCGCTTAAGGTGTACGCGTCTCGGGTCCTTTGGACATCGAGCGGCAACTGGTTGAGAGTTGTGCCCGCTCCCTAATGAGCCCATGGGAGGGCGAAACCAGTAAGGCATGATTGAGGGAGAGAATTCGAGGGAATCGGTCGGGAACTCATTACGAGGTATCAGAGCCGACGTGGCCGAAATACGCGCCGCGAACGATCTTTGGGGACAAACAAAACACGAAAGAAGTAAATAATGGAAATTATGTCGAGTATAACTCGACGGAAGTATATGCCCGAGTGTCAACGAGATAATATCAGCGACTCGGAAGGCCGCAAAGACGGCGATTGAATGCTGGATACGTCCCACAAAAGAATTGGTGACCCGCCCACATCTTCGACGGAATGGTGCGCGCCCACCTTTGGCGTTTCCTGCCCATCGTTGGCAAATGAGTCGATGCATCGATGAAATTGGTGTACTGTCCACATCTTCGGCAGGAGAAATACTTCTTCCATTGAACAAAATGCTTTCGCATGCTAAAGAAAAATATCAAGTTCCTTAAATGAAGACCAACCTCGGATTAAAGCTATGATCCAATGGCGGTATGGGACGTTATTGACCACTAACTTAATGCATAAGAGATGCACAAACAAGGAGCAAGGATTACAATCGAGAGAGCTACGACCTTGAGGACGAGGTATATTTTCAATAGGCGGAACTTGGTTGAGACTAGACAACAAAGCAGAAGGAAATGGCTCCCCCCGGACTAAGATGACTCGATGGTGATCTTGTCCTGATGAAATGCCTACTGGTTAGCCCAAACGTGCTCGCAACAGGGGAGGAAGATAACGCTTAAGGTGTACGCGTCTCAGATCCTTTAGACATTCGAGCGATCAGGAGCTGTGCCTGCTCCCCTGATGAGCCCATGGAATGACGAAACCAGTAAGGCTATATTGAAGGAAAGAATCCGAGGAATCGGTAGGGAACACAACAAAAGGTCGGCTATTGAGGTTGATGAGATCAAGGTTGACAAGGAGACTATTGATATGCTTGCAGCACTTGTATGTCGTAGGTTTTGAAGTATTGTCCTTTCAGAATTTGAAAGCAGTTCAAACCTGGCAGCAAGCTAGATGTTGTTAAGTTCAATTTTCAGTTGGTTATTCTTGTGGACTTGGACTTTACTGAATTTGGCGGTCTAAACTCAAAACTCCTGAATTAATGTCTAAATAACAGTAACATAGAACAACTAACCCCAAACTCTGAGTCTAAGGTCCTTCGAAGTTCTAACATGCCAATTCACAGGCTATGGATTTGCAATAACTGCAATTAGTTATGTAGAGTTTATTTGCACTAATAACTGCAATTCACAGGACGCCTCAAAGTCACTGCAATGCCATAGAAGACAAATATGTAGGAACAACAACCGAACCAGAGATGTAAAACTTTGCCGTTATTCCAAGGTTTCTAACAAATGTATAATTTGATGGTTATATTTATAAAGCACTCATATTTTTCTCAAGTACTTCCTGTGTCTGAAAGCATGGCCTCGCCAACCTTTACAAATGGGCAAATTTCGGAAGTGTCTGGTTCAGCATCAAGAATAAAAACATTGCCGTGCAGGTGCAAATTTAAACTGGTTATTTACATTTACAAAAGCATATGGGAAACTCGTTAATCAATAACAAACAAAAAAAGTAAAGGAAAACACACTGCAAAAAGTCCATGGCATGGCCCATAGTACCTTTCTTTTTGCATTTCTCTCTTTTCTTCTATTGAACTCCTCATTATGTGCAGCTCATTATGTGCAGAAGGGTGAGAGCCCATCGTTTACACTCTTGGTCCAAGTACCAAGAGAGCTCGAGTTCGAGTCGCTCTTGACGCATATCCGCTTGAGACTGGCTGTATGAATAAATTTTTTAACAAAAAAACTCCACATTATGCCTCTAAACTCAAGCCTTGGATGCGGACAGGACACCGAGAAAGTGTCTATATATACACTTGCGGATATAGATCACGTCTTTTGTGTTATCCACACCATCTCTCCAGATTCATTATTGAGCGAGGGTCCCTTTTGTTTCCCCATCAGCTCAAATACTACTTTTCCTACTTCACAAGCATACGAGCAAATGGCTCCTCCGAAATAATCCAACAGCAACAGCGAATCTGCAAACCGAAAACAAATAGTACTGTTAGATACATGAATCAATCCATCCCTGGTAATAAGTTGATGACATTTCACATCAAAAATTATTATAAACTGTTTGTCAGGAAGTTCCCACCACAGCTTACTCCTCTAAAATGATAGATATAGAGTTGCAGATTAGGGTGTTCACCCTGTAGGCTTTATTTAATGTGTCACTGAGCCTAAACATTCAGTATCTAATACGTACAAAGAAACATAAGAATAATCCGTTTATTTTCTCCAACCTACCAACAAGTTATATACAACGGAGAACTGTAAACCAGGCACTCCCGACTACAGCACATCACTAGCTTAATCTTTTAAAGAGACCATAGAAAAAGTCAGTTTTAACAACATAGATAGTCAAAATAGACACTAGTTGAATCGCAATGTCAGTGGGTCATTAAACGACTTCCCTACCCCATAGTTGTAATTAGGTCACACAGCCATTAGCATACATCTGTTGAAAACTATAAATGACATAAGACAGAACGAAACAAAATAAAATTCAATGGATAGCCAAAATTCCATATGCTAAAGTAAGAATACTCAAAGAATCTACCAAAACCGCCAAACAAATACTGCCATTATTAGAGTTCTTAATTCAAACCTACCCCGACCTTAAGGGCACTAAATGAAAATGCGGGAGTTCAAGTGTGTACACATCTTAATTCAGTTGTCTAGCATTAAAGCAAGGGATAACCATAACCCCAACAATACCAATAAGCTGTCAAACAAGAGTGGCAGATCACCCATGTATGCTAACACAAATGCAGTGGTACATTTAAGTAAACACTATCCAAGCTGAAAAAAACCTCCCTAATATGAAAGCTAAACAACTCTGGCAATAAAATCAAGTTACAGGCATGAATAAATGTGAGGGAGGCAAGATTAAGACAGAAAACCACAATGCTAAAACAACACAACACCTAACCTGCATGCATATGCCAAAATGCAAGGCTTCAACAAACAAACAAATCTAATATCAGACTCAACCATCCAAAACAAAAACACGATTCTCACATAACTCACCCGAAACCACCAAACATCACTCAGATCTCAAACCCATTTCTAATTAACCTAATGAATCATACTCCTCACAAAAAATTAAAAGTTAAAAAATAAATTTCTCAGAAACAAAATCAACAATTCATACCTTTAATCTTTAAAGATGACAGAATCAGCAATATCCATCAATGGCATCAAACTCTCGGGGGCAAACTTCCTGGCGAATAAATACTCAGAGCTGAAATTTGAAGCCCTCAATTTATAAATCAGATCTGCTGACACTTCATCAGGATAATAGGTACGCGGATGGCCACCAGTGCTATCCGTCCAATTGACCCTAGTCAACGTATAACCACTGCAGCCATCCTTATCCTCCATGGCAAGAAGTGTGGGAAAATAATGCTCCTCCGGATAACAAGAATCCAAATTCAGACACCGCAACCTAAACTTCCTCCACAACTTCCGATCCTTAATTACCGACAAGGCATGCTTCCTATTGAGTACAAAGAACTGTGATCCGACCTTAAAATGATCATACGGGACCTCAGGAAGCATCACGTTGTCTCCTCTAGCAACATACCGAGACGGTAAGGTCGGCTCGTCAGACAAAATCTCAATGTAACTAGGCTGAAACGGCTTCTTGAACTGAAATGAAAAGAAGGATGGATTCCGAAAGAGCGTAGAGTAAACATAGTTAAAGGAATGGAGCGGTACACATGACTGCGAAAGCAAAGCGAAGTAGGAATTCATAGAGTCATCTAAAATTGCAGACGCTAGCAGTCTCCTGGCAGCGGATATGAGAGTCGGAGATCCACGCCGAGTCGGCTTGGACTCAATAAACCTATTCTGAAACACTCCTCCAGGCTTCCTGATCTCCACCGTTGGATCACAGTGAATATAAACATTAAACAATCCATCATGATTCTCAAAAAACTTCTCCCACAGCGGCGCGAAAACCAACTCGGAGTTGGTCAGAAACATAAACGCGATCTTCATTTTTTGATTCGCGCCTCCTCCGACACGGATATATTTGGAGGCGGTGGTTGGCTGAGGGATAGACGAAAGCGCTGCGCGGCGGAAGAGAGCGATGTCGTCAAGCTCTTCACGAATCGATATGTCGGAGGAAGGCTTTGAAGGAAGGATGTTGGGACTAAGTAGTAGGATAAGTGGAAGAGAGAGGAGCAAGGCGAAGAGAAGGACGAACGGCGTCGAAAACATACCTCTAATTGTTATTAAATAAACAAGTGGAGTGTCAGACGTGGAAGCGGCGGTGGTCGGAGTTGGTGGTGGAGTTTTGAGTCGTAGTAGTTTTTAGGGTTTTGAAGAAAAGAAGAATGTTTTGAGATGGAGATGAGTACGAGTGGGTGTGAAACAAACAGATCGAGATCGGTGGTCGGTGCTGTGTGCTGTTTAAGTTATTCTTTTTCATTATTACTACTAATTTATAATTAATTAAATTAATTAATATCTATATATATAAAAGAATATCACCATCATTCATTTACTGACTTCCACTTTTACTCCCTAATTCCATTATTTTCCTTACTAAAGACTCATTACAATAAAACTTTAACAAAAATGCCTCTCCCCACCTTCCTTATTTACCATACATCTCATGCATCACTATTCATACATATTTGACTATATTTGACCAACTGATCATATTTGGCTATAGTTGACTATATTTGACCATATTTGATCGGATAAATTTCAAAAAGAAATTATAAAATTTAAAATTTAAAAAAAATTATAAAATTAAGAATTGAAAAATTAAAATTATAAATGGAGCGAAAAACGTTATAAAGCTTAACTAAATCAAGTGAAGACATTGAAAAATTTCCGTCGAGACGATGAGAGTGCAACTAGTGATTTGATATTTTGATTGCGTGGTGTGGTGTTTGGTCGCCACGGTGTCGTTTTGCGGAGATTGCTTTCTTCAGAATACTTAATTGTCAAAAAAAAGAATACTTAATTGTCATTATCGGTACAGCACGCGCGGGGGCAAGTCAAAAGTTAGTTACGAAGATTCGCGGGACTGGACTTTTTTGCTCTCAATATGGCCCATGTTCAAACTGGGCTCACGGCCCAAAATGAAACTGTGCTATGGAGTGGCAGTCGTGAAAGAGAGTTTGACTTGTAGAGCCGAGGCGGTCAGCGGCGCTCCACGTCCACACAAATGGCTTCTAGATCCTTCCATTCATCCAACCTCATGTTTTTTTCCACCTCTATAAAAAAAACTTCAACAGGCAACGTGTCTTTTTTACCTAGGACGACGGATTCATTCTCTATTTCTGTTGTTACCGATCGGTGAGTGGGTCTACGCGGGTTCACCATCGGAATTCGGATCTGTTGGTGGTTCGATGGTTTTGAATTTTGTGTGGTTTGGTTTTTGCAGGATCTGGGGAATTTAGGGGTTAGGAAGGATGTTTGGACGAGCGCCGAAGAAGAGTGATAATACTAAGTATTATGAGATACTTGGAGTTTCGAAATCGGCGTCGCAGGATGATTTGAAGAAGGCGTATAGGAAGGCAGCGATTAAGAACCATCCTGATAAGGGTGGTGATCCTGAAAAGGTTCGGACTTTCCCTCTTTTTTCGTAGAATTTGAATTCATCTGCAGCTTTGGTTAGATCGAGGTTTGGAATTTGTGTTGAAGGTTAATGAATATGTGGTAATGTGAGTTGTTTATATGGCTCATGTTTCTGTGATGTAGTTTAAGGAGTTGGCGCAAGCATATGAAGTGCTTAGTGATCCTGAAAAGAGAGAAATATATGATCAATATGGGGAGGATGCCTTGAAAGAAGGAATGAGTGGAGGAGGTGGCGGGGGACATGACCCCTTTGACATCTTTTCATCCTTCTTTGGTGGAAGCCCATTTAGTGGTAATGGCTGTGATTTAGTTGATAACTTTGCGTGGAACTTGCATCTATTGGTTAGAAACTTATGGTTTTCTTTGATCTTGATTAGGGGGTGGTGGTGGTGGTAATAGCAGGGGACGTAGGCAGAGGAGAGGAGAGGATGTTGTTCATCCCCTGAAGGTTTCTCTTGAGGATCTTTACAACGGAACATCTAAGAAATTATCCCTGTCTCGCAATGTCCTGTGTTTGAAGTGCAAAGGGTCTGTTTCTCTCTGCTGGCTCAGTTACAGTTACCGATGTCATTCGCTCAAACTGTTGTGTTGTTGATTCTTACAAATGTTGGCCTTCTGATTTGCAGCAAGGGATCAAAGTCTGGGGCTTCTACGACTTGTAAGGGTTGTCAAGGTTCGGGAATGAAAGTCTCCATCAGGCATCTTGGACCTTCTATGATTCAGCAGATGCAGCATCCTTGCAATGAATGTAAGGGGACTGGAGAGACTATTAATACCAAGGATCGCTGCCCGCAATGCAAGGGTGAGAAGGTTGTGCAAGAAAAGAAAGTATTGGAAGTGCATGTTGAGAAGGGCATGCAAAATGGACAAAAGATAACATTCCCTGGAGAAGCTGATGAAGCTGTAAGAAAACATTTTATCTTGATTATGTCTGGCAATTGTAAACAGGTAGTGTAGTGGCATCTTGGTGACTAATGTTGGCTATCTTTATTATTTCTTGCAGCCAGACGTAGTCACTGGTGATATCGTCTTTATCTTGCAACAAAAAGAAAATCCCAAATTTAAGCGGAAGGGTGAAGATCTATTTGTTGAACATTCTCTTTCGCTGACTGAGGCATTGTGTGGTTTCCAATTCATCTTGACCCATTTGGATGGAAGGCAATTGCTTATTAAGTCAGAGCCAGGGGAAGTTGTGAAGCCGGGTAAGTCGTGTGTTTATGACTATATGAGCTATACATGAATTTTTTTGATTAGTATTACCTTGTCATACTCCCGTAACTTCCTCGTCAACCTTGTGATGACAGATCAATTCAAAGCTATTAATGATGAGGGAATGCCAATATACCAGAGGCCTTTCATGAAGGGCAAGTTGTATGTGCACTTCTCAGTTGATTTCCCAGACTCGATAACTCATGACCAAGCTAAGGCGCTTGAAGCAATACTCCCACCTAAAACATCAGTGCAGCTGACTGATATGGAGTTGGATGAATGTGAAGAAACTACTTTACATGATGTAAATATTGAGGAAGAGATGAGGAGAAAGCAGCAGGCTGCACATGAAGCATATGATGAAGACGAAGAGATGCACGGTGGTGGACAACGTGTGCAATGTGCTCAGCAATAAGCAGCTTTGCGGAAAGGAGTTTGTTCCAGTAAAAAGGAAATCTTTTGCTGAGATGCGACCAATTCAAGCAATGCATGACATGTGACAAGTAATGTGATTTCTGTGTTTGAATTAACGCATTGTTCCTCATTTTTATCTAAGTATGGAAAACTTGGTTTCTAAATTGACTTTGGTACTGAAAACAAGCCTAGTTTACATTTCAATGTATCCAATCTGGGACTCGGAATGTCATCAAAGAATCGTTGATTGCGTATACTGTTTTTGGTTTAATGTCGGGATCAATTATTTCTTTTAAAAAATTATATAATTTTATTTGATACTTCAAGATAATCCCCACTTCCATAAGGCATGTGTGCGCGCCCCTGGTCATACGGCATACGCTCCAGGCTCTGTCATATGGAGAGGTGTCGATAGTTCATAGTTGACTCCCTTATTTTGGAACGCTTAAAAGAAAATGAAAATTACAATATGGAGTTAATTTTTTGTGTAATTGGGAGTTCCATAGAATTTCTCTCTGATGGAATAATGTTGGGAGATATAACCTCGTACTTTACACATGCAGGCTCCGACAGTAAGAACACATGCAGAGGCGAGACAAGTGCTTTGTATGCATAGGATAGACTGCTGGAAAATATGTACAGCCATCTGAACACATGGATGTTTGGAGCTGTCCTGTTGCTGTTGCCAGAACTCCCGCATTCATACAGCGCAACTAACATTTAATGCTCCAGTTGGATGTTTGAGAAACCAACGGACATCATGCGGTATCTCTAATCCCAACTCTAAGGGCTAGTTTATAAATAAGATTCGAAAAAAATTTGAAATTATTTTGAAACTATTTTGAGTTAAGTTTTTAACAAGTTTTT
>JAWWMW010105385.1:0-10627 GCA_035048345.1 Echeveria elegans
GATAAACAAACCGTAGCTGCTGGCTACGGTTTGTGTCGGGACAAATCCGACAGCTACGGTTTGCTAATCAAAAGATTACGGTGAAAAAGGCTTCTAATTTTATTAAATTAACGAATCGTAGTTGTCAGCTACGGTTTTATAAAAAACAGGGCAAAACTAAAACTCAAACTCAACAAACGGTAAAATTGAAACCAAAACTCAAAAACAGGGCAAATTAATTTTTTTTTCCCATTTATGTCAAAAACAAAGGAATCATGATTTAGGCCTGATCATTGCATCGAATGATCGTGCACCAACAGTCCAATTATTCTCGTGAGGCTTAGGACGACCAGATTGATTACTCTGGCTCTGGCCTCCCACTCGCTCACATGAAGGACACATGGTTAACGTGGTTGGCGGAGCCATTTGCATGTAGAACTGCGGAGACAGCTTCAACGCTCGCAACTCCTGCACTTCCTTCTGCAGTCTCCTATTCTCCTCCGTTAAATTCTCGCAACATCGCTTTAGAAACTCGCAATCCACTTCAGTCTGCTTCAGCTTCGTTCTGTCAGAATACAATTCACAATACAATCAGATTCACATGTATAGAATATGATACGTGAAATCGGAACTTTCGAGAGATCGAAGAATATCTCACCTTGCTCTTCTGTTCTGAAACCAAACTTCTACTTGCCTAGGCCTGAGTCCCAGCTGATTAGCTAGAGCCATTTTTTGTTTCTGCAAACAACAAAATACCAGCATATCAGAAAGAACGAAAAATTACCAAAATACCCTTCCGCAAAATTCATCACCAGTTTTTGACGTACGGGGTTGAGAGTGTTGTGATCTTTGAACGTTTCTTCAAGGATCGCCGACTGATCTTTCGACAGCCGGAGTTTCTTTCTCGAGTTATCGCCGTCTTCATCGTCGCTGCCGGAGCAAGCTGGATGATCCGCTTCTCGCTCGCTTCGTTTCCCGCTCTGAATCGAGATCGTGCTGTTTGGGGACGATGCGTCGGCGTCGTGATCTGTGTAGTCTTCGGTTGATGGAAGTCTGTTCACGTCTATGCGTTCTTTTTGAAACGTCTGCGTATCGCCTGATGGTCGCATCGCCGAGGAGGTATGAGTCTGATTATGATCTACTCCTGCAGTTATAACAATGTTTTTCAGTTTTCGTTGCCGATGAGATCTTCCATTTTGACATATGGTCCATTGATTAACAGATCTGCAGTTACATTATGAAGATAGGATTCAATCACAAGAAACTAACCAGAGGAGAATGGATTCCAAGAGGCTTTGTTCTGAAGCGCGGAGTTGAAGAAGCTTGGAAACAGGTTCTGAGCTTGCATTTTTTGCTGGTGTTGGTGTTGAAAGTGGTAGTCCTGTTGTTGCGTTTCGACCTTGTGCTGTGTCAAGTTTAAGCTTAGGCTTAGACCCAAATCTGCTTCCTTATCGACAGTCATGTTTTGTTGTGTGTGACTGCGGGAAAGATGAGTTTGTTGATTCAGAGTGGAACTTGAGTTGAGAAGAGAGGACCTAGGAAGAAATGGGGATGTTGGATTTTGGAGAGTAGAATGATGAGAGTGAATTATATAGAGAAGGACAGAGATGGAGGGGAGATGATGGGTATGGAGTTCCCCAGCTGAATGATGAATTGTTTAATACTGATATTGACATTGGTGTCACCAAAAGCCAATTATATGAGTCTGTGTGCAGTTTTGATCTCAAATCTCTCAATCATCATCATCACAATACACCTCTCATTTGACCTAACTTTAATCACTTTAACTTTTACTTGTTTTCATCTTTTACATTGTTCCTTTTTTCTATTTCCTGGCTTTGTGCCTCAGCCTTTTCTAGTTGCTTGCCTTTTCCTCCCCCCCACTTTCTCTCAAGTGTCTCACATGTTGGCTTTGATATGTCTGGTAGTATAGTCCTGCACTGTCTACTTATTGAGATATCCCAACCAGATGCTTAAGTAGTAACTTTCATATGACTGGTTTCCATTTGAATTTACAGGTTGGGAGGGACCAGTCAATAATTGCAGCTAGTGATATTTTTACAGGATTGCAATAACTAAAGCCTGATGAAAAGAGAGGAGAAATGCTTGTGAGGTTGGGTAAAAGCTAGGAGAAATCAGTAACTAAATGAGGCATTGTTCTTTAATGCTCTGCATGTTGAAACTTGCACTAGATCACATGCATGTTTTTTAATTAACAAAAAGAAACTAGTTAACACAGGCTGACAGAGCCATCTTCAAAATTAATCTTGTTGAAGTTTGAGCTATGGCTATGCTGTATGCTCCACCACCTTGTAGCTCACATGGTATCATAATTGTCTCACTGTAAATTATGTGTACAGTTATTCTTTTTTATATGGGTTTTGCTACCCTGTGTCTGTCGTGGATCTGGAAGGTCGAAATCTGCATTAGTTTGATAGTGATCATCATCACATTCTTGGCTTCTGACTCAGCTGTTCATATACCTGCTAAACCTGGCTTGACAGTATCATATGAGATCTGAAAGATACATAGGATAATTGTGTCTGGGTTTTATTCTAGTATTATTCATATACTCCCTCATCAAAAATATATTAAAATATTTTGTTTTTAGTAAAATGTCATCTTGTTTCATTTTTGCTTTGGAGGAATTTTGTGATTTTGCAAATCTTAAAATGGGAGAGTGAGAGGGTCTGAAAGGTAAAGGTGGTGTGGACAGAGAGACAACAGGAACGTGGCCCCTCAACCCATCAGGTGAGCTGCATTCATTTGCAGATTATGAATGATCATTTATTTCTTCTTCTTCGCCTCGTCTTGTTAGTTCCATCGTCCTATTTCATGGACTAGTCTTGGTTTCTTTTTTTATTCAGAATGAAAATTTAGAAGTCTGTTAAAAGAGAGAAAATAATCATTAAAGGTGCCGGACAAAATGAGTAGGGGATTGCACTATTGAACTATAGATAAAATAAGAGGGTCAAGAAAGCATCAAAAGAGGGGTGATGTTCATAACAGATGAGTGATTAACAAAATACTTTAAAAGGGTGATGATGTATGTGATTGGATTAGAGCAGACATGCTCAGCATCCCTCCCATCTACATGTCGGACATACCTCTTTGTCTATCCAATCTTTAATCATCGAGAGGTTGCCATACCCCAAATGCTATTCATAGTAGGACAGAGCAAATATCTTGAAAATCTAGTTCTAGGTCTAGTGTAGTAGAATCCTTAACCAACAAAGGGAGTACTTATAGCTCTAGTTTGTTACACTAATTCCTAATTTTGCAGACGATATTTCTTTAATTCATTTTGAGTGTATGATTCTGTCAAATGATGTCAAAATAGGTTATTCCATGTATAGAGAGCAAACAGCATAGGAAGAAAGGTGAAGTGGAAGCAAAAGACCGTAAAATTAGGGAGGAGCGATGGAATTGACATGGGGAGGGAGAGGGGAGTAGGCAGTAAGGTAGGAAAAGCATGAAAGAAACATCCGCATGTTTTGAGTATTTCATTAGAAAGGAAGAGTCCCTTTCTCCTTTCAGTTGCTTCTTTGCCACATGGTCACTGCGTCAGTCCAACTTGGGGGCATCATGTGTTTCTTTCTTTTCTACTACAGTAGCTTCTACTGATTCTTCACCGTCCCAACATACCATACAAGACTAGACCCACATCATCATCATCATCCATTTGATGTATTATTATTAATATTATTTTGATACAAATTGGATGTATTATTATTAATAGTATTAGGAATTATTCTTTAAAATATACTAGAAGTTGGAGGTCATGTGTACATGTAGATGAATACTTGGAGTATAGGCACACACGAAGCCCCTCCGCAGCCGTGCTTGTCATCTTGTCCCACCCTCCCCCGACACTCAATCATTTTTGCCTAATTCATTACTCCCACTGTCCTATATTGTTGTTCTCATTAAGTAGTTGACGCGAATTATGTTATGTGAGATAAAAGTAGGAAATAGAATGAGTGGAAAGTGAATAAAGTAGAGAGAAAGTATAAATGTGAGAGAAAAAGTTTTCCATTTAAATCAATGAGAAGAATATTTTGAGATATCAAAAAAAGAAATGAAAAGAAAAATATAGAACAGAAGCATACTTTACTTGCCAGTTACCCCAAGTATTATACACCTTGTCTGTCTCTGCTAATCTTAATCTCATTTCATCGCAAAATCGATATATTTCAATTCAAACCTAAGTTTCGTTCTTCTTCTTCCCACCATACCATAGAGAGAGCGGCTGATTCGGTCAAACACAGTTACAGATAGATTTTCCATTCAATGGCTGCTGTTGTTGTATCCAATCTAATTTAGATGTTACACGGAAGCCCTCAATAAATTATTTTCATAAACAAACACACGCACACCCTTATGGATTTCAAAGCTGTGTTTTACTATTTTATATATATATATATCATGATGCACTGCGTCTGCGGCTACTCCACTCATGGAACATCTCTTCGTCATATTAAATATTAGATCATTGTGGTCCATTCCTCTCATTTTTTGCCTAGCCAATCTACTTGATTATTTTGCTTTGTGAAGTTTATTTTGGCTAATTTCCAACAGCACAGAACTTCCTGGATGAGATTTTAGAACACGAAAATCAGAAAATGTTTGTTTAGTAATGATGATGATAATTTGAGTAATGATATGACCATCATGCTCATCATGATTCCGTCCCGCACCAGTCATTACTTTTTGCCTAAAGAAAAAGAGCTACAGTAGTAAAATCAAAACTGGCATAATAATAAGCAGCAATGATGGATGTATGAGTTTGATATCCGACAAGATGTCGGGAAGATGCATGATTGTATGTCCTGCAAGTGCGTGCTAGCTGTCCCACGTGTCTCCCTTTTCCCATTTGCTTTGTCTCTTACTCGTAATTGACGTTCATTTGCTTCTTTTTTTTAACTCCATTAATATTTGTAACAAATCTTGCAATTCTTTTTCCTCCATTTGTAAGTATTGATACTTAGGAAAAACAAAACGAATCGAAGATGTCTCTAGTTTTTTTTTTTTTTTGGGGTTTCTCAGGAAATCGAAATTCTTTAGGAATAAACTGATAGATTAAACTTATCAATTCGTTAATGAAAAATTCAAAGGAAGGTAAGGAAAGAAAAATGGATACAAAATGAGTGATCGTGTTTTGACTTTTTATGAGAAAAATGAAAATAAAATATAACATTTAGCATCAAAAGTTCCATCTAATTTTCCGTAGAAAATCTTTTTTCTCGTAAAATTTTCTTTTCTTTTTCATTTTTGATAAAGCAAATGGAAGTCAATATTCACAAAAAATCAAAAACCGTATTAATTTTTCTATAAAGCTTTTTTTTTACCTCAAGTTGTATACTAATAGTATGAATGACTGTAAACTACTCCCTCCGTCCCATATTTTTCTTCCCATTTCCTTATTTGGTGTTCCAAAATTTTCTTCTCGTTTCCTTAAATGGAAATTTTTTTCTCTCACAATTACACTCTCTCTCCAATCTATTCACTTTACATTTATTCTATTTCCTATACTTTTTACATTCTACTCATAATTTTTTTTTCTCACAATTACACTCTCTCTCCAATCTATCACTTTCCACTTATTCACTTTCCTACTTTTTACATTCTACTCATAATTTTTTTCTCATAATTACATTATCTCTCCAATCTATTTATTTTTTATTCATTCTTTTTCCTACTTCTTACAATATATTCATTTTTCAATCACTTTTTACTCATTCTCTTTCCTACTTTTATCTCACTTAACATAAATTTTCTTAAAAACCGTAATAACTACCAAACGGGAAGATAATAATGGGACGGAGGGAGTACTATAACCCTTCCTTTGGAAAGAGACTGGAAGGAAAAGTTTATACGAAGTTTTATTTCTTTTCTTCAAAAATTTTGTGTTGTTTTATTCTATTTTGTGTCACTTGGTTTGACCAACCAAAAAATCATCTATATTTATTTTTTATAAAATTTCTTTCCATCCTTTAAATTTTTTTTCTGTAATAACCCCTTTGTCATGAAAAATTCGTTTGATCTAAAAAATATGAAGAAAAATGAATAAGTATATTTGGTTGCATACGAAAATGAAAATTATAACAACAATCTAATACAAAACGTAGTCAACTTTTCAGTAAAAAATTCTTTTCATTTTTTCCAATCATTTCTTTGAGGATCATAATGGAGGTGGTAAAAGACTAGTGAAAATGGATATGAAAAACTAACTCTACCTTGACCTTCAGATTATCTGATTAGTCAGGACTCAGGAGTGATTGATATATACTGTTAAACTAATACAGTAGTCATGAATATGATGAATATAATCATTATATTATACTAATATAAGTATTGCGTTCCAATTTAATTATCATTAATCACACATCATTTGTACCTAATTAATCTGAATAATCCTGCCCATGCTCTCCGTGGTCTACCTACATCATTAACATCATTCAAAGAATCTTCATTCCATGTAGTTGCACTCTCACGTGCGTTTTGCATGTGAACCGTGTCAGAATGCTATATTTCTCACGCGTTTGCGTCGATGAAAGTCATATGATCTGGTCTCTGCCACTGCCAGAATGCATAAAATCACAACTGCCTCCCGATTATACCCATTATATAATCTGCAAATTGATCTACTTAACGGATCCTAACCGGTTGGACAGCTAGTGCATATAGTGTGGTTGGTACTTCAAAGTAACATGTTTAATCATTCCTCCCATGATTGATAGTAATATCTAATTTTGCGGAATTAATTAGGATTATTTTGAACCAAATCATATATACATGGTTAAATACTGTATACATCAAACGGTCTCGTTTGCAGTGTGAAATAAATTTACAAGTGCTAATAATTTTATAAACTCAAACGACAATCGCTTAAAAAATAGCAAATACGGTACTTTTAATCAAGAGTATGTAAACCGCATGAGCCTGTTGTCAATGGGGTGGTGACACATTGGTTGAGGAGTTGAACAAAAAGATCTCTCAATGTCAAGTGTTCAAATCCTGTCTTCACCATTTTTTTCTAATGAGAGTTTTACTCTCCATTTATGAATCTTTCATTCCTCTCGCACTGATGCGTGAAGACTATTTATTATACTCGTCTCGTCTCGCTCGCATGAAATGTGTGTATTACATGAAGTTACCGCTATGGAATTGATGTCGAGTCATCAAAATGACATCCCATATTGATAGAGATGCCACTATACATCCACGCATCGAAAAAAGAAAAAAAAAACGTATGAGCCTGTTGATCTAATATGAAGACGTAGTGATTAGAAAATGTGTCAAGTTGGGAACTCCTTGATTAGCACAAACACACCGGCCGAGCCACGATGTCATGTGGATCCTACGTGGCTGCAACGAGACTCCCGATGATAACAGCTAGGCACACGTGCACGCCTCCCACAACCCACACGTGCTGCCACGGTCAAAGTCATGCATTATTATTGTCAATTTGGCTACTACTACTCGTCCCGTTATTAAATCACCAGCTGAACGTGTCTAAATAAGATGATTTAAATATGTAACGGGATTCATTCATAGAGACTAGAGAGTACAAAAAAAAAAAAAACTCGTACGAATGAGTGAGAAAAAGCAAATACGCGGTTCCGTTAGTTTGGCTGATAGCCCGCACGTGCACGTGCTTAGCCAGCTAATGTTAAAGTTTATCGTGTCGAACGCCAGCGGGCCCACGTGTCTCTAGTGTGAAACATTGTACTCCTTGTTTTGACCAGAACTACAACTAACGTTGGTCAAACATGTGACGGAAGTGCGTTTAATACAGTACTTTACTATCAAATGGGTTTGGGCTTTTTGTGAGTAACTTCATACGGCCCACTACTTTTTATTTTCGTTCTAGTGAAGAATTCTCTCTTTGATGTGTCATTTTTAATTTATGAGTTGAGTCTGGTTTAAAGAATTTAATTTAACTTGAACTGAAAACTCCTATGTTTATTAAAATTTTGTGTATTTATTTATTAAATTGTAATGAACCTAATGCCTTTTACGTTCATACTCAAAATTATGGATAACAGGATAAATTGCCAATTGCTAACCGTCCTCCAATCCTCTGTCCTCCTCTTCTTCCCAAGCATCCGCTCAAAATCACAACCCGTGCCATTTTGCGACATGCAT
This sequence comes from Echeveria elegans, assembly GCA_035048345.1. Lineage (NCBI taxonomy): Eukaryota > Viridiplantae > Streptophyta > Magnoliopsida > Saxifragales > Crassulaceae > Echeveria > Echeveria elegans. The sequence continues at coordinate 8,128 of JAWWMW010105385.1, forward strand.
AGGCGCATATAACAATGACGATAATGCAAACGTTGAAAATATAAATATACTGTCAAGATTCAGGACTGGAGGGTTTGGAAATGTTTCTTGTAGCTATGGAGGTTATCTGTTTTGTGGTATACAACTATCAACTCTATGGTCTTGATATGCCAGCCACAAGCGACTCCTTTGACGGTTCTTAAAATTGTTTTCCTTCTAAAGAGTGTGGGAGGCTAGATATTTATCGCACACAAGCGCATGCTTGCTCAAGGTTGTCAGAATCGAAAATTTAATCTGATTTATTTGACCTAAGATGAAATTTATACATAAACCTTTAGGTACAATACATCCTCCGACAGAGCTAATGAATTTTGGATACAATAAAAATAAAAATAGAGAGGCATTGAATTACACCTAACAACTAAAACTGCTAAAGAACTGTCCTAGATGTTCGTGCTCTTGCACTCTAGACAAAAAACTCATCTCAGCCGCATGGAAGATCCACTCTACCAACTCTGATAATCATATTATCTGCACCCTCCACAATGTCAGCATAGCGATTGCAGCTGGAATGAATATATTTGAGCACCACAAACCAAGCAGTGGAACTCTCTAGGAGTCATTGTGTGAATAATATTATTTTAACTCTTTGATTAGAACTCATTATGTTAAGATTTGTATGATTTGTATGTAATCCTGCTGTCTCTTCGACTGGTTTTGAGAGATGCATCTACTATCTGTAAGGCTAGACAAATAGACGAATAAACTGATAATTTATTATTTTTTTATCCATTTTGTCGGATCTACATGCACCTGAACCACTTGTTTCTTTTCCACACGAGTGCCACATTTAAATCCAGAGTTTGACAACCTTGATTGGACTTGCTATAAAATTGTATTTTGTAGAAATGTATTCCCTTATCTTTCATTTTTTTTTTGAAAAGAATAATCCAGTGAAATTGGATTATATGATATTTCAGAGCATGTATATGATATTGTTGCAGGCCCCCATTTTTATGGTGGTATTTATATAGCCTCTTTACCTGATACTCCCTCCGTCCCAAAATGATGGTTACACTTCTATTGATGGCACAATATTTAAGAAACTTGTAAAAAGTTAATTGATTGGTACTTTTTGTTTAAAGAGAGAGAGTGTTTGTGTGAGAAAAATGAGTGATTTGACTGATAATAAATGATGAATGATTGTAAAAAGTGAAATAATAAATGAAGAGAGAGAATGCATGTGAGAGTAAAAGTAAATGGAGTAATATTCCATTTTAGGAAAGTATAAGCTTTATTTTGGGACACCCAAAAAGGAAAGTGTAAGCTTTATTTTGGGACATAGGGAGTATGTTCATGTCGCGCTCCGTCGGGTCGGGATGACGGGCTCATCTCTAGTTCTTATATAAAAAATAAAAAAGGAATCTATCACACTACTCTAGTGTAATTTTGTATAACTCCAAAGAATACAGTCATTCACATAACGTGGAAGAGTATCCCCGAAGAAGCGAGCATTTTAGTTCTAATGGGGAGGCGTAGTAGCACATGTCTATGTAAATGTAAGAGATCCAAACTCGGAGGATTAAAAGTAGCACTTGATCCCAATCACTAACAATAATTTAATTAACATGCAATCGACATCTATCTAATCGTGGTCTAAGGTTCCACATAACCATACAAAGCCATTGCAAACCCAATTTAGCAACAACGCCTTTCGTTAATTTCATGAAATTACACTAGCAATTGGGTAGAAATATATCTATTGTTGAGTTCCTTAGTGTAAACTTGTGTAGAACTTAAGGCTTGAGATGTTGAATTTGATGTAAATGGTAGGTAGGAGTTAGAACTTAGAAGTGTGAATAAGTAAGTGCTGGTTGATTGACAATATGTAAAGTTCAGGACCCAAAACGACACAGCTTAAAAGATTAGAGAGGTGCAGCTACAACAGGCATCTTCTTCTTCAGTATAGGGCACAAAAGATTTGATTCGGGGTTTTAGCCATTAAGCATTTTTTATTCTCTGATCATCGATTGAAGTCGCTCCTTATTCCGTCCTGAAGTTGTGTTGGTGTAGCAGTTCACGTACTTCTAGATCTTTCCGGTTTGTATCAGAGCGTCGTCGAGGTGGTCAAGCCTCGTTCAAAGACTCCAGCGATCGTCGCAAGATTTAGAGAAGCTTCTAGTCTTTTTCGTTAGGGTAATTTGTCATGAATAATCACAACTTTCACTCATTTGCTGCTAATAATTCCAACTTTAGATTATTTCAAAATAATTACAACCTTGATAGTTGTTTGCTCGTGACATACCCTTTTTAAATCCTAATTTTGATTTTTTGTAGATTCATTTTCTATTTGTTCAAAATAATTCATACAAAATAACAAAAAAACTAAAAAAACAAATTCAAAACTTCAATTTTTTTTATTAAAAAGTCATACATTATTCTTTCTTTAAATAAAAAAATTATACCTTGATAATAAATATTTTATAATTTAATTTAATATTTTCAAAACTTATCAAAATTT
>JAWWMW010105415.1:0-10625 GCA_035048345.1 Echeveria elegans
TCCGTGCACCTCAATTGAAGTTGTCGCTTAACCTAATTGTGTGCAATTTGTTTTATTTTTTCAATGTCAGCAACTCTCTTATGTCATTGTTGAATGGGCTTTAATTTTGTTTGGTCGACAAATGTCTAAGTAAAATAAGGGCCTAACAAAATTACACTATATTACTACTGAAGTTCAGTAGATACAGTATATTACATATAAATCCCTAAAGTTCTGAAAAAATTCATTAGGGGCCAGGCCCCCAATCCCTTACCTATGGATCCGCCACTGTTCCCACGACCCAACAAACTTAATGTGATAATTCTAATATTATCCGAATCATCATCAACCATGTTGATATATACCTTATTCAAAACAAATCTTTGTTCTGAATCTATATCCACATTACTAATCCTCCTTTCAAGATTAGTATTTTTTTGTGTAACTAAACACGTATTGTTTAGTTTGAGCGATAAAAGTTTTAATTATCTTTTATATACTTTTAATTATGGTACTCATATTAAATGAAAACTTCTAAAACATACCTGAACTTGATCTTGTAAATCTTGAATTGTTGGAGTATGAGAACCTTGAGAGTCCTCTATTTCTGTCTTCTTGAAATAATTTAAAATGTGTATCAAGAAATTTAGAGAGAAGGGAGAGTGTTTGAACAAAGAAGGAATATTATATTAAAAATATATAAAATTAAATTATTTCAAAATTATTTATAAAATTATAATAACGATTTTCTTAAGATAATTGATAAAATTAAAATATATTTGTATTTTTAAAGGATGAAAATAAATTATATATATTTGATAAATTATAATATTGATTTTCACAATATAGTTCATTGAGTAAAAATATAAATATGTACAATGGAGTGAATTTTAATAATAAATTTTAATAATTAATTAATGATATAAATTTTATTTATGAATAGTGATGTTCCTGCGTTTTGCAAATTATGAACAATTGAGTGAATCTTCCACCGGGTAAAGGGAAGGTTCAACCCACTCTCCACTCCACTGTTGCGCTTGGCGTTAGGAACCTAAATTCAGTGTTCTCCATCCCCTCTACACATCTACTGGTTGATGACACCACATCTTGCAAAGTTCATTGGTCAACTTCATTGATCCATCTAACCGTACAGAAAACAAAAAGATAAATCTATGATGCATATAATAGGCTGAAGGTAAAAATAACCTTCATAAGCTGCAGCTAACAAGAAACACGACAGATAATGTCATCAGTTAAGGAGCTAAAGGGTCTCCATTGACAACGGAGATTTTACACAGAGCCTCGTTAACCAGGTTATACTTCTGTGCTAAGATCATTTTAACTTTCTCAGAAGGGCTGAAAGATACAAAAACTATACTGGTGAATCAGTTGCAGCCTCAGCTCTATTAGATGGAGCCATGGTTCTTCACGACAAGAAATGCATAATTCTTATCTTGGAAACGCATAGGTGCCCTTGCTACAGTTATAGCTATGTATTATTCAGGCATCTTGGCTGTGCTTTCCATTTTTATAAAAAAGAAGATGAGTACTTCAATGCGTAGAAAAAGCAGCTCATTTGTGACAGCTAGGAACTCGAAACATACATTCAGAGCGAACAAGTTACAAATCCTCCGGCAAAGATCTTTTAGTGACCTTAAATTTCACTTCCTTCTTAAATGTTAGAATGAGACCATACTGGAATACGGGTTGTCCATCCCGCACAAATATGTAACGCCGATACAGGTGGATCAATGAGAGTTTTATCTCTTGCAAGGCAAATTTTTGGCCTAAGCATTCCCTAGGCCCTAAGCCAAATGGTATATGTGCATATGGGTGTCTATTCTTCTCCTCCTCACCATTAGGATCAAATCTTTCAGGCTTGAATGCATCTGGATCAGGAAAATTCTTAGGATCCTTGGCTAGCACGCCTAGAGCAAGCCAAACCCAAGTGCCCTGCCAGTGCCAGCATGTAATAATTATAAAATTTGACGAATGAGGTTGAAAAAACATCAGAGCTGGAGTAAATACATGTGCAGTTCTTTTAGTCCGTTGCCCAATTTTGTAATCCGGGGTTTTGTATCCCAAAAGAAAAAAGTACATCCAAAGTACCTTAGGAATAAAATACCCTCCGATCTGTGCATCTCTTCCAGCCACTCTCGCAGTAAGAGGCGACGAAGTGTAATACCTGGTCGTTTCCTTCACCACCTGAAAGTTGTGATTGTCTTACATTATTCAGTTACTTGCATTTTTTTCTTCTCTCTCTCTGACTTTCAAGTTGGGTGAAATTCAAATACTTACCAAATCAAGATAGGAAAATTTGTTTAGAAGATCTTCTGATGTTGGCACCTTGTCAATGGGACCAAATGCATCAATCTCTTCAAGTAACTTCCTTTCGACTTCTGGGTGACCAGCAACCAAATATATAACTAAAGTGAGTGTCACAGATGTTGATGCTGTCCCTGCTATAAGGTGTTCATAAGCAAGTCCACCAACATAATCCACAGTGAAGAACCTCTTATTTGCTGTTTCGGACTCTGTAGCTTTTAAAAGGAGTGACAGGAAGTCCTTTGAACCTGTGTCTTTGTGTTTTATTCTACTTTCAACGATCTTACTTATCCGGTTACCCAAGTCTTCGTTGGCATTGTATATTTTGTAGTCCATAGTTCCTGGAATTTGTCTCAGCAAATGAAAGAGTGGCTTCTGGAATACGGGGAGCAGTTGGCCTACAATCATGGAGATTGAGCCAGCTAGGTCCGTCTTAAGTGTTGTGATGGCATACATGTGTTTCTCGACAAACTCTGACGCCTCATTTGCACTCATGATCTGGTTATCTGAAGTCTCGAGGGTAGCAGACTTTGAAGATCTTGAGAGGCCGAAGTTGACCCCAAAGGAAGCTTGTCCAAGAACATCAGTCACCAATTTGAGTGACAACGTAGAGAAGTCAACACTTACGTTTTTTATGGTTTCGAGATTTTCAGCTGCTGACTCAATGCAAGTTTGCATAGTGGGCACCAAGTTGGCCACAAAGGATGACTGGTACACTCCCAACATTTTATTTCTAGTAGCTGACCATCTCGGCTCTCTGAAAAGTCAATATTTTTACAAGTACTCATTATATTCCTAGATTGAGAAAATTTACAATTATAGTGTAATTTCAGGTTCAGGCTAATAGTAAATCACTAATTTCCAACCTGGAAAACAAGAGACCGTTCACAAGCACAGTAGCATTAGTAAGAGACTGCGGTATGCTTTTCTCAGAGAAGTCTTTGAATTTCTTTATCCCAATTTCCCTGCAGAGCTCAGGGTCTGCTATGATCACTAATGGTTGCCTTCCCATATGAAACCTGCATTACAATAAATTTCAAATACTACTGCTCAAATCCTGTTATACCTAAGTCAAAAGAACTTTACGCTTCAGATCATGGGGAATACAATAATACAGTTGGAGAATGAAGATGATCCGTTCATTATTTTGCTTAAGATTTCGGAGCAAAAAATATATATTTCTACATGGAATAAATCACACATGAATGACCTGAAAACTGGACCGTATTGGTCGGCAAGGACAGAAAATAAACCAACTCCGTGTTTTGCGATCAAATGCAAATGTCCTGAAAATGGATAGGCTGGAGGCCCAGGCACCCTCATCACGCCCCAATATGGAGCGTAAAAGTATGCAAGCAGTCCAGCTAAAATAGCTAAGACGGTGAAGACAATTGGTGGACCACTTGTTGTTAACACACTCCAGATGAACGCAGACATCTTTCTCACCACTGCTTCAATCACTCTGAGATAAGCTTGAAGAATAAATCTCTTAACACAAACAGCAGTGGTCTTGAGCTATGTATATATATATTATTTCTAACACCAGCTAATCTAAAAATTTCTTTATTTACTGACATCAATAGGTTCTTTATGTGTGTACGAAAGAGACTTCTTCCATTTTCTAGGTCATCTTATTATTAAGTGATAGAAAGGTAGAGAAGAGACAAACACTGCGATTTTCTTTTTCATTTGTGAAAAAAATAATCAAAGCAGTTGTTACGATTAAACTAAAATATATCAATTTGCGCCATAAAAGGTCAAGAAGGTATCAAACTTTAGGAAATTCAAATATGCTCTCTCCATTAATTTTTTTTCTTCTGGCGAGCAAGGTATATATAGCATTACCACGTTGTTTTAGATTCGGCAGCTTTGTTATATCCACTTACCAGCACTAGCTGCCGAATAAGAATCTTGAATCTGGACATTTATGATACATATTCAGACGTTGTAATTCGTAGCTATTTACCAGGGCTAAAGGTGCCAAGGATCGATTAAAGGTTCGAAAATTCTAATCCGTTGATTCAGCCAAATCAATATATGGCTGAATATCAAAATCCAGGTTGCATTGCGCATACGATCAACATTGGCCGTAAAAAAAAAAAGTAAATATATAAACTAATAAAGTCTTGAGGAAGCGCTTGTGCTGTACGTATTTTGGTCCTTGGCACCTAGAAACGACTGAATATTTATCATATATGTCCAGATTCAATATTGGTCCTTCATCGCTAACCCTACGTCATTTGCTAATTCTCATCCCTAATTCTTCTTTTCATATTCATTCACAAACTCATAGCGTATCTTCTATACAGATCAACATTCCTCGGGGAAAATAAAAACTTGATAAATTTTCAACTACAACAATATGAGCATCTTCATCTCATCCATAACTGTTAAAAGCTACACCACATGGTATAGGCAAAGGCAAATTATGAGTCGAAAACAACGTACAGATACTTACGCATGTCTTTTGCGCCGGCGCCGATATGGCACGCGAAGTTTGAACCAATATCTTACGCGGAGTCCTAACAAATTTCCCGAAAATCCCTTTGACACCGCGTAGGGAAATTAAGGCGTGGCCGCGTGCTCCGCTGTTCGCAGCTCCTTGCTCAACTCCATCTTCTAGCTCTATTAAGTGCGTATTGCTCCAATGTGGTCTTAATACGTCTACAAAACAAAACCCTTCCAAAACGTAATGGTTCGTCATGAAAATGTACTTAATTCACGGAAATAATTGATTAGATGAATCGTATAAATATGTTCCATCAACACGCATACAGTTTGCAGTTTTGTCAGAACTCGTCATGCAGATGAAACATTCAATAGTTTTCATCAAACAGTGCTCCAATTGTAGTTTGAAAGAAATCCTTGTTTATTTTCTTGTAGCTGCTACTACCATCTAACGCAAATATAGAAAAACCGCATTTTTTTGGCACCTTGTAAGCTACTCTATTCACAAGAGAAAACCATCAGTTGGGCATGTGCGACAAAGAAATATATATATATATATATATATATATATATATATATAGTTTTCTAAAACAAAATATATTCTTATTTCTTGATGTCATGTAGCTAAACTGGATCTCATGAATTAGGCAAAAGGCATCCTCTGATTTAATTCAAATGCATCATGCAAAGGAATATGCGGAAAGAAAACAGACAGAGGTTCATTTTTTAAGTTAAAGTCTGGTTTTTATTTTGTCACTCTAGCTAGACAGGATCACTTGAATATATCCTTCAACATCTTCCATGGTTTCCTCTTACCAAAGCTGATTTTGAAAATAGTTGTATACTATTTGTGTAAGAAATCTCTGTATCTGTCATAATGACTGACGATCCTCATAACCATGTATCCAAACAAATTTTACAGAGGATATGGTGCTTGCATCGGAAGGACTCGATAACCAACAAGAAGAAACTGAAAGTTGTGGAGGGCAAGCAAAGCGAAGATGCAGTGAAGAGCTAGATATACTCACAATTTCATTTCTGAGAAATATCTTTGACTAAGCATTTCTTCAAACAGAATCATAATCAAACTTTAGGGCAAGTTCATTAGTGCACTAAGACTTGGGGCAGGACCTGGACCTTCGCAGCACACCAATGGACTGACAGGTGGGTTGAACTGAAAGTTAGTCCACCCGGTGGAAGATCCGGACCTTCCCACGCAGTGGCGGATACAAGATTTTTATCCATTGGGGGCATTATAAAAGCTATAGAAGAAAAACTATTATTACAACTGTTCTCTACGTGTTTTCATTTTCATAAAGCGTTCAATTACATTTTCATTGGTAACCGTACTAAATACATCCTTTCAATATAGCAAGTAAGACAGTCTCGTAAAATAGAATCCGTCATACGGTTGCGCAAATTAGTCTTCACAATATTCATCGAAGAGAAGCATCTTTCAACAGTTGCAGTAGCTACGGGCAATGTCAAAACTAGCTTCAAAAGTCGATATATCAATGGATATGCAAGATGTTTTCTCGTGTCCACCATTACTCTAGCTAGAGCTCCAAGATCCTTCAAATTTGCAAATATTACCTCATTTCGAACATTGTCAATATATAGGCGAAGATGATACTCAAGGGTCATTCGAGCCTCGGAATCAAAATCATCTGGAAAAAGCTCGGCTAGTCTCATCAACATAGAAGCATCAAAATCATGAAATGAATCAATCGGACTCAAGGAAGCCATACAATTAAGCAATTCAGAATCTGTCTCATTAAAACGATCGTTAAACTCGTGGAGCACCAAATCCACCACTGTGTAAAAACAACCTCCTCGAAGATGTTGTAATTTTCCTAGGCCTTCGCGGATCAACAAACTGATCCTCCATCTTTACCACTTGAATATCATATTTGTCACAAAACGATAATACTTTTGACATAAGGTGGTCCCACTCATCATCTCTAACTGTCTGCAATTACCGCTTAGTGGACGTTACCATCGACATAACTGACACGCGTCGTCATTCGCATCAAATTAATATTATTTTTCTTACGAGCAACTAGTGTAGCGGCAAGCAGGGTCGATCCCATGAGGAATTGGCTAGTGAAATGTTCTCCTGTAATTAAACTAACTTGGGAGGTTTTGTGAGAATTGTGTAAACGTCAAACAAGTAAAACGCAAAGAAGTTATCAATAAAATGAGCAGGCACGGTTCAAGACAACTATTTGTAACTTACTGTTTATCATCGATGTAAAATCATGCAATTTCTTTTATCTCATAACTCTAACACATTCCGATAAAGGTAACATGCATATTGCTTCTAATATCGTTATACACCGGATAAACGTCAGTAGAACTCTTATCGCAAAATAACATTAAGATTCAAACGAGGTATATTGATGCACAAACATCAACGCTCAATCTCTAGGTGTTCTACTTATTCTTACGATAAAGTATCAAATAAGTTAACTATAAAATCCAACTATCACAAGATAAATCGTAGGTAAGTACTCAATAATCTCATCAAGGTAGACTCATAATAATACGTAAGAAATTGATGCAAGATAATGAAATTAAAATTCAGCGCGTATCTCAAAAAAGTTTGTCACAAATGAATGTCTCAAGCCACGACTATGTATTTAGCTACTCATAACAGTAACGAAATACATCATCTAATTGAATAAAAAGAATGAATGAAAGTGAATCAAACGTGCGTATGTTGTCGGGAGTGAGCTTCAGCTTTTCTCCTGCAGCCTTCCTCCTTGTGTGTGAAGATGAAAATCAGAATTTTTGGGTGGAGAAGTGTTGAAAAGTTTTTGGAGAAGTGATGTCCACCAGAGATTTCTCTCTGTGGAGAGTGGTGTACCAAGTCTGATTTTGTGTCCGCTTTATATAGAGTTTAAAGGAAGCTCTTGAAGTCCCCCCAAAAGAATTCCAAACACAGAAAGGTTTCTTTTGATCTTATCTCTTGCCATAATGTTGGGGACTCTTGACTTTCTTTGATCTTATTACTTCTGATTTCCTGGCTGCTGCAGCAGAATGAGTGACTGCTAGGGTTTTCATGTGGGTTTATACCGTATTGAATTCAGCCCAAAAACATGCCCTGAAGTCTGACGTCATCGCTGACATCATCATTTTGGCATGGGTGAAGACAAACTCCAGACGTGGGTAACGATCAACTCGGCTGGTTCTCTTGCTCTTTGCCCGCGAGCAGCATTTCCTTCCTCACACGCGCCACTCGCGGGATGTGACTCCTTCCTCTCGCGATGACTTCTGTCTTCTTGCTCCTTTTAGATGTTCTTAACGTTTGAATCATTCTTTGCCGTCAACATATGAATTGTAGCTCTTCGAGTCAGCTTCCCAACAGATCTTATTTCATTTTCAATGAATCAACGATCCTCCTTCTGTAAGATTCCAAAGCGCGAGAGGTCATTCTGCCCTTATCCTCAATTAATGTCAAATCGATGCTTTTAAGCTCCGTTTCTTTTCTAGTTGTTCTCATGCACCTGAAATGCAAAACTACACAAAACGAGTAATTTTGAATATATAAATGCACTAAAACGCATGGGTTAAAGCCGTTAGATGATCGTATAAACACGACTCATCAAACCACCCCACACTTAAGCTTGTTCATCCCCGAACAAGAATTAACCATCATGAAACAATATTTAAATATGGCATCAACTAAGAACACACACCGCAAGTCACGAATAATGAACTATCAGTATACACAATGCTAATCTCACCAAGTCATTCTCATCATAACCTACTCGCAATAGCATCACTCAGCTCAACATAAAATTTAATCATTACATGTTACCTCTTCGTCAAAATTCAAATTAATTCGGTTGATTGGGAGGTAGTTCTCTTAGATCCATGAACTACATTCTTCGTTTCGAAGTTATATCATATGGCTTCACCTCGTCGCTTCCTCTGACATGTGATTCATTCGCATTCTTCTGGGAAAGTAGAGCATTTCTTCTTTGTTTTTGTGTCCGGACATTTCTTTTGTATGGATTCTCATCTTTCCTTGACATTGTCTTTCGAACTATACTTTGAATTGATGATTCCTCGATTTATTTTCTTGTCCATTATGTTTCTACTTTTCTTCCCTGAACGGTTCCAATCACAGCCTTCGAATAGCAGAACGACGTCTCGCTCTTCCTCAATTCTTTCTTTACGAGTCAAGCTAGGCGTTTGCAACCGCTCACCCCTTCCCGATTATTTATACTGAGAGAAGACAGTCTGTTTTCCCATCTCGCCACGCTTTGAGAATTTGACTTTGTCTTTTTGCATGACTGAGCTACTCATTATTCCTTAAGACTGCAAAGCGTCACCCTCCACGACTTCGATGCAACCATATGTCAAAGTCCTCGAACGTCAAATGCTTTGTCAAACCTCTCTAGAACATTGATATCAGCTCCACATCCCCTGTTTATCTCGACTTAGAGTACATGATTATAATAAAGTTAGCGTTAAACGGAGTTCAATCATCACGAGTAAAAATACAATATAGAAATAACTTGACAATTTCACATCATAATACTCCGATAGACACGTCCGATCATCCAATTCACTCCTCAACACTTTAAAATTTTTTAATGCAAAAGCAAGAAAAGTAAACATGCTGACACGACAATCTACCCCACCCACACTTTTAAACTAGTCGTGTCCTCACGGCACGAGATAGAATTAAAGCATGAATGAGCTTATTATGCAAGATAAATAAATGTGAATGCAAAATAAAAACTTGACGGGTTACCTTCCGTTCAGTGCCTTTGTTTAATGTCGTTGGCTCGACATTACCTTTCTTTATAAATTTGGAGCCCAATGGTGAATTCCATCAAATTTTCTGCAAATTATCCTTTTTCCATTCGATACTGGTTTGCATGCCCTAGCATTGAAAATTCCTGCTCCTTAAATCAACTTCGACACTTCCTCTCTGCCAACTGCTTCCTCATGTCTGTGATCCATTTTATTTGATGTACCACCAGTGCTTCTCCATAAATCCCATCTTGGTTTCCATCCAAACATGGAGTGTCTTCGCCGCTTATGTCTGAGAAATAATGAAACTGACTCGCCTAGAATTATGCACATTATCTTCCTACATATTTCTTCAGATGAACGCAAAACTTTCTCAACGCCAAATGACACACCAAGTTCATGATCCTGCACATGATAGGACAAAAAATAATAAGGAATAACAAGAAAATCGGTTGTGCATGGACCTACAATGCCTAGCGATAAAATCAATCCTTTGCATGACTATCCAAACCATCACTGAATTTGGAAGTCAGTGTAAGAGATTCGTAGTTTGGCTCATCTTCTTCCTCAACAATTGAATCGCTTGTGGTGTTATCATCCATGGCAAGTGGTGTGGGTAGAGACTTTGATTTTGTATCCTCGCATACTTCCTCCAAGCTCTCGACTTCCAACATTGTTTCTACGTAATCATCAATCCTGACCGGCGTGTTTCTCTCATCAGACGCTTGAGTGTCACAAGTTTCTTCATTCTGTGTTTGCACAACTATATTGATTGTGCGTTCAGTCTGCACAAGTGGCCCGCTTGCGCTTTCCTGCGGCAATGATTGCTCCTCCGGCACGATACTTATGACTTGAGGTACTAGCTCTGCAAGTTTGGTAAACATGTCACTTGTCTCCTGCATCCTATGTTCCCATTCCGGTGTGATGACATGAGATTCTTCTTGGGGTAAAAAATATGTTGATTCTAGAAATCCGTATGGCTCTGTTTGCGCTGCCCTTTTATGTATCACGTCCAATATCTCCTCAGGATATCACTCCACAGTATCTCCTCCAGCCATTGCATCCATCATTTTACGCTCATGCAAATTCATTCCATCTAGAAAATTTAA
>JAWWMW010105435.1:0-10623 GCA_035048345.1 Echeveria elegans
AGAATAGAAACACAAATATTTAAATAAATATTTGATATGCATAATAAAAGTACAATATCACAAGAGTTATATTCATTATTGTCATGTCCACAACATCTTCATTATCGAGATTGTTTTCCTCGATTTGAAATGTTATTGTATCTTGCAAGTGATTCATTTGTGTTTTTCGATGGTCATCAAAAAGATCAGAATCTCCAAAATTCATTTACCACTTCATGTGCAAGGATAGAGATTTGTAGTTGATGCATCTTAATAAAGTTGTGGAGCGTAAATATCGCAAGTATGATATCGATTTGACGTACATCTTTCTGATTGAGGCATGCTTTTAAGAATCTTTCACCTCTATTTCAAAACATCAAATGATCTTTCGATGGTGGTTCGCAAAGATGAATGTCGATAATTAAACTTTTCATAAATTCGTGTAGGTGGATGATCATGTGTAAATGTTGGCATATGATAACGAATTCAAAGTGTATTCAGATAAACATGTGTAATATCATTTCCACACTCGTCAAGAAATGAAAGTTGAGGGGAGATTTTAAAAAAGCTAACAAATTGTTTGTGTTTTGCAACTTCTCATATGCTAACAAATTTTAAAATATTTCAAATGAATATTCTTAATAAATAATTATTTCTATAGTTAAAATTATTTTTAATATTAAAAATAATATGTAAATGAAATTGATGAGAAGTTCAGTTCAGTTCAGCTCAAAAGAACATGCCATTAATATTCAGGGTTGTATGACTAAAAGTACTCAAATACCTGTGAATTGGACTCATAGTTGAATAAAATACATTAAAAGATGCTAAAATTCACGTAAGTTGAGAAAAATTAACGATTTTGCATCAAGAAAGCTGGAAGGGTTTGAATCATTGACCTCCTCAATGAAAAATCAAGCGGCTGACTTCTATTCTGCTACTCCTTGCATTGGTTGGGTAGGACTTGTAAATTGAGTGAAATTTACAGTTAATCTAAAATTACAGACCACATAGAAATATGCAAAATTCACAATAATTTCACTTCACTTTAAAATGAAAAAAATCACATATTTTAAATAAAAATTATAGTTCATAAATTATGAGTAAAATCAATAGTATTTGAACTACATAACAAAATGCTAAAATTAATGTTTGAGTAAAATTCACAATAATCTCAGCTCGTAACAATATATGAATAAAACTCACACAATATCAAAGTATATATACGAATTTAACTACGTATTTCAAAAACCTACATGGTGGTGTCTGATTGAGCATATTTATATGATCCATCTAGCCATTAATTCTCATAAATTAATTATTTTTTCGTGATGAAATGTTACTCTTTGGTAGTATTTCGTTTCGCATGTATATATAGACCACATTGGAGCTAAAAGAAGTTAATCTTGCTTTTTATGGAATTAATGGAATGATCGAAAAGCTAAGAGACCAGAAGGCGCAGAAAGAGGACCACGCAGCTGCGATTGCATTTACTACACGGAGTCCATGGGAGTTTCCAAAATTGCTTAAGGGTCCGCGTGCCGTATCGGGTGATGTCAGCATGACGTCAGTGACGGATTTTAATCTCAGCCCAATCCCTATAAATACATGTCTAGGGAAACACAAAAAGGGACGAATTTTCAGACCTAAATTCTCATTAGAAACTGCGAAGCTCAGACGACGAAGACAAAGACGATCGGCGGTTCATTCTGCGTCTGATTTTCATCATTGTTCAGTATTAATCCTTGTTCATTAACTCAATTTAAGTACTCAATTACAATGTCTTTCAGTAGCTAAATCGATTTTCGGTTTGGGAAATTGTGATTGCGACAGTACAGTATGAGACTTGTGCTTAATTATTATGCATGTTGAATTATCTCTGTTCTTGTGCTTAATCACGTTCTTTAATTATCTGTTCAGTGTAACCTAGTGGTGAAACTAAATTGGTGTTATTGCATGATATTAGAATAATTTATTGTAGTAACAAAGCCTAGCGGTGGAAGTATCGCGATAGGTTAGGATAGTAACTGTTATATCTGCCTGATACGCGGGTAATAGTGAATTGAACTCATAAATTAGGTAAGTCTTTAGCGGGATTATTTGATTAGATTTTAGCGAGTGTACGTAGATTGTACCATTAGCAGGAACAACTGTTTTAACTCAATGTTGCATGACATATTGTGGTCGATGATTACTAGTTGCATGAATAATTTTTTGAACTATTTTTTCTCATAATTCGTAAACCTTCGCTATTTACTTTTGTTCCGAACAAACAAACTATTTTAACCCCCTCAGGATTAAATTTAGTTATTATTTTACATGAATTCAAGACTGTTAGCTCTTCCGAGGGTTCGACCCTGCTTATCGCTTACTATGTGCTTATCAGGTACTATAAATACAAGTTTGACGCGTACAGCGAGGTACATTCAAATCTTGGCGCCATTGTCAGGGAGTGCATAACAGCGTTTGAGTTTGTTTTATTTCTTTTTTATTTTCAGTATTTTGTTTTGTTATATTAGTCGCTCTCTTTTGCACTTCACCATGTCAGGTCAGGATCAAAATCAAGGAAACTTACAAGAGGATGATGGTAAAGGAAAAAGGTTAGGGAAATAGTATAAGGAATACAACGCACAATATGGAACTCCTTTACACTGATGAGCCCGAGCGCATGTTCCACCAAAGGATACGAGAAGCATCGGGAATTTGTCGAAAAGCGGAAGCGGATGAACAAGCTGTAGAGGATGCAGCAGAGCTTTATCGACGCAGTCAAGGGCAGCAGGTCCGAGAGGAACACTTCGCCCCTATCAACAATCCTCTCTACACCCCTATCAACAATCCTCCGCCACCCCAAATGTATCAAGAATATGTGCGCCGACTGCCTAGATCACTGTATAGGGAAGAGCCTTCTATGAAGGACCTCTCGGTCCGACACCGGAGAACCAATCTTGGTGTATAGACACCGATCCTGAAGAAGATGGATTTGAGGTAAAAACTAGTGTAGTTAATTACTTACTGAAATTTGCATATCTTCCAGAAGGGTCACAATCCAGCATTTGAAGGAATTTGAAAGGCTTCAAAACATTGGAACCATACGTAGCCCTAGAAGAGAGGTTTAAGCTAAGACAATTTCCATTCAGTTTAAATGACATTGCAAAAGCGTGGTTTCTGTCTTTGCATTCAGGTAGTATTCGCACTTGGGAACAAATGCAAAGGCGATTCTTGGACAAGTTCTATCCTGCTGCAAAGGCCAATCAGATCTGCCGAGAGGTGTCAGTTATCATGCACGGACTGAGTGAGTCCACTTATGACTATTTGGAATGATTCACTGGATTAGAGCAGAGTTGTTGTAACCTGGGGATTCCAGAAAAGATGTTAGTTGAGTATCAACTAGATGGATTGAGTGATGCTGGATGTCGCAACTGGTGGCTCCGTAATGAATCTATCACCTAGGCGGGTGAGAGCTTTAATCAGAGAAACAACACAAAGTGCTCACTTCAGGGACGAGACCACTCGTATAGACGACACTAGCAGAGTGAGAAATGTTTCATAAGTGGATATTAGTGACAGTCTGTTAGCTGGTAAGATGAAAGAGCTTATAAAATTGTACTCAATGTAGCGCAGGTGAACGAGGTTAAGGCTTGTGAGCTATGTAGTTTGACTAATCATAGAACGAATGAATGCCAGTCATTTTAGAATGGAAACATGGTTGATGTTTATGCGATGGGTGGATATTAGCAGTCTAACAGTCAACAACCTAAGTATTGACTCGCAGCAAATGGTTATAGTTGGAAGAAAGGAGGATTTCCGTAACAACCAAGGCCAAAATTAGCAACAACAACCTTATCGGCACCCAAAACATCAACTGAACTATCAGAATCAACTAAAGACGTGTTACAGTCAGTCCAGGCCAAGCAATGCTAACCAAGAGAGATCATTAGAGGACATTGTTAGACAGATGAGCAATCAAAAGGAGGTGTTCGGCAAGCGACTGGAAAGTCCAGTGGACGCGCTGACCAAGAAACTTGATAATCACATAGAGGTGACGGGCAGACAAATGGGACAACTAACTGTTGATGTAGCTGAACTGAATGCGGAATAGGAAAACTTTTATCACAGAGAGTGCCAAATTCTAAGTGTAGGGTGAACACTATCACACTGTGCAGTGGAAGAAAGTTATAAAATCAGAAAACAGATTCAGATCAGAAAAATTCGGGAGCAGTTTCAGAGGAGTACGTGACATTAGAGCTTTTCAGCAAAGTGGAAATCTCGATTCCTCTTTTAGACGCAATTCAGCAAATACCAAAGTATGTCAAATTCCTAAAGAAATTGTGTACCACGACGCATAAAGGAGGATCAAAGGTGGAACACATCTTAAACAAAATATTTCTGCAATTCTTAATTGTGATGTTGGCCCCAATTAAGTGTGATGACCAAGGTACGTTTACCATTTCGTGTATTATTGGTAACGTACGAATTAACAATTGCATGCTAGACTTAGGTTCTGCTATCAATGTCATTCCTTACTCATTATATCGTACACTGCAACTTGGACCTCTACAACCTACTAATTCTATTGTTCAACTTGCTAATAGATCTTGTACGAAACCAAAATGTATTCTTGTAGACGTTATGGTGCATGTAGATGACCTATTATTTCTTGCAGATTCTTATGTGCTTAAAAATGATGTCGAGGGAAGTGATGATGAGTTACAAATTTTACTGGGACACCCATTCATGGTGACTTTAAAGACCAAGATCAATTCATGGACTGGAAAATTATCTATGGAGGCGAACGACAAAAAGGTATCGTTTAACGGTAATGATTCTAAGCATGACCCACCTGACATTGCAGGGATCCATATGGCGGACGTCGTCAAAAGGACAACTTGCAAATCTGATATTCCAAGTAGCAAAGATGTCTTGGAGCTTGGCATTAGAGAACGTGTGGAAAGCATAGACACGCCAGGAGGCTTCATTCATGAAGTGGGAGAAGCCTTTGAGTTGATGGAAGAAAAGCCTACACAGACGGACATGTATGATTTAACTGTGATAAAATTAGGTGCCACTGCAAAACTTGTTCCCTCTGTGGTGTAGGCTCCTGAGAATAAACTGAAACCACTGTCAGAACACCAGAAACACATATTTTAGACAAAAGGAAAAATATTATCGGGAATCTGCAAGAAAGGGCCATACAATAGCTGCAATTAAATGAACTAGAAGAGCTACGTCTGGAGGCTTACGAGTGCCAATCAGACTACAAGATGCGGACGAAGATGTATCATGATAAATACATTCTTCGACGTTCATTCGAAGTCGGGAAACATGTATTATTATTTTCATCACGTTTAAAACGGATGCCTGGTAAGCTCCGTTCTCGTTGAACAGATCCATACACGATCACAACAGTCTTCAACAACAGAGCTTTGGAAATTAAGACTTTACAGACGGGGAAGAAGTTTGTTGTAAATGGCCAGCGAGTCAAACTCTACCATGGAAAAGTGGTTCCCCCAGACGAGGAATTCGAGTTGGCAGTGACAACAATTGAGGATTAAGATCAAAAAACCATCGAACCAACGACATTAAACAAGCAAGCTCCTCGGGAGGCAGCCCGAGTTAGTAAGATTTTTTTTTTATTTCATTTAATCTTAGATTTTATTATTTTTGAGTCGTGTTTAGTGTGGTCCAATGGCTGGTATGTTTTCTAGTGTTATTTTGAGTATCTGCAACCACAAAACCCTACAGCGGGGCACTAGGGGAGTACTTTCTCTTGCATCACTATTATTGTTAGTTTCGTGTCTGTCATTTAAAGTCTTGCATGAGATCTCATCTCCTCTCTTGGATTTTACCGTGAGGACACAGTGATGTTCAAAAGTGTGGGGTGGGATGGTTAGTTAGTCAAGTCAGTTAGAGTCAACACATTTAATTTCAGTATGCATTATTAGTGTTAAATTAAAAAAATTCCTTTTTATGTGTGATGAATTGGATGATACATGAATTATGTGATATTTTGATGTGTTTGTGTGTATGATGTATTGAACATTGTGATATAAATGAACCTATGTTATGTGTTTCGTTTGAACTGAGCACCGGATGTGGAGTTGATATAAATTGTTCTAGAGAGACATGATATTCGTTGTAAGGTTCAGATGATCACGTACACATAAGCACTAAATTTGCGGAGGTTGATGCTCCGATTTATGGAGATGAGTTCAATGAGATTTGGAGGAGTTGGAAGCTCCACCATCGCAAAGCATGGCGAGACAAGAAAACAGATTGTCATCTCTCAATTCAAGTAATCGAGAAAGGGTGAGCGGATGGAAATGCCTAGCCTGACTCATAGAGAAAGAAAAGGGAGAGAGCGGGGTGCGTTCCATAGCTGCTAGTCGAAGGTTGTGACTGGAGCAGTTCTTGAAAAGAAAAGAGAAAAAAGACATGTAGTTTACATAAGCAAAAAGAGTGATAACATCAAATGCATTGATGTGAAAAGCGACAAAGAAAAAAAATCGAGTGGTGTGAAAGTCTTCAGACAGAGCAAAGCAAGAAAGTTTACATACGTTGTCCTACAATAAAAAAAAATTGATTCGAAGAAGCTCAGAAAACAAGTCTCAGTAACTCGGTTATATCATGTGTCAGAGAAAGCAAGTTTAGTGTGGAAATGTGCGTGTGATTCTGAACTGGATAACGAAACCGGGAGTCTGAAAAGAACTATCTTCGAGCCATCTAGGTCAACCCATCTCGGTTTAAAAGGTAACATGTATCATTTGTTTATTTACTGAGCATTGTTTGATATTGAGTATGCATGTACATTGACGATTTGAACAGAAAGATGATGGAGTATAAAAATCATAGCATGAGTATTACTAGTAAGTGTGTGTCTTGGTCTTATATTTATTCGGGACGAACAAGGATAAATGTGGGGTGGTTTGATTGAGCGTATTTATACGATCCATCTAGTCATTAACTCTCATAACTTAATTATTTTTCGTGATGACATGTTACTCTTTGGTAGTGTTTCGTTTTACAGGTATAAATAGACCACATTGGAGCTAAACGCAGTTAATCATACTTTTTATGAAATTAATGGAATGATCGGAAAGCTAGGAGACCAAAAGTCGCAAACAGAGGACCACGCGACCGCGATTGCATTTGCTACGCGGAATCCACAGGAGTTTTCAAAATTGCTTAGGACTCCGCGTACAAAAACTGAAGAGGAGTCCGCGTGCCGTATCGGATGACGTCAACATGACGCTAGCGACATATTTTAATCTCAGCCCAATCCCTATAGATACATGTCTCGGGCAACATAAAAAGGGATGAATTTTCATACCTAAATTCTCATCAGAAGCTGCGGAGCTTAGACGATGGAGACAAAGACGAACGGCGGCTCAGTTCTTTCATTATGCGACTGATCTTCATCATTGTTCAGTATTAATCCTTGTTCATCAATTCAATTTTATTATTCAATTACAATGTCAGTAGCTAATATTTCCAATTTAGGAATTTGTGATTGCAACAGTACAGTATGAGACTTGTGCTTAATTATTATGCGTGTTGAAATATCTCTATTCTTTTGCTTAATCGCGTGCTTTATTTATTTGTCGGCGTAGCCTAGCGGTGAAACTCAATTGGTATTATTGCATGATATTAGAATAATTTACTATAGTAACAAAGCCTAGAGGTGGAAATATTGCGATAAGTTCGGATAGTAACTGTTATATTTGCTTAATACTTTAGCGGGTAATAGTGGATTGAACTCATAAATTAATTAAGTCTTTAGCGGGATTATCTGATTAAAACAAGTAGCATATTACTTTAGCGAGTGTATGTAGGTTGTATCTTTAGCGAGGACGACTGTTTTTAACTCAATGTTGCATGACATATTGTGGTCGATGATTACTAGTTGCATGAATAATTTTTCGAACTGATTTTTCTCATAATTCGTAAAGCGTAATTATATACTTTTGTTCCGAACAAACAAACTCTTTTAAACCCCCCAAGGATTAACTTTAGTTATTATTTTACATGAATTCAAGACCATTAGCTCTCTTGTGGGTTTGACCCTTCTTACCGCTTACTGAGTGATTAGTAGGTACTATAAATACAAGTTTGACGCGTATAGCGATGTGCGTTCAATTTTTGGCGCCGTTGTCGGGGAGTGCACAACAGTGTTTGAGTTCGTTATATTTCTTTTATTTTTCAGAATTTTGTTATTAGTCGCTCTCTTTTGCACTTCATCATTTCAGGTCAGAATAAAAATCAAGGAAACTTACAAGAGGATAATTGTAAAGGAAAAGAAGTAGAGGGAAGTAGTATAAGGAATACATTGCACGATATGGAAATCCTTTACATTGATGAACCCGAGCGCATGTTCCACCAAAGGACACGAGAAACAGCAAAAATTCGTCGAAAAGCGGAAGCGGATGAACAAGCTGTAAAGGATGCGGCAGAGCTTTATCGAAACAGTCAAGGGCAGCATGTCCAAGAGGAACACTACGCCTCTATCAACAATCCTCTCTACGCCCTTATCAACAATCCTCACTACGCCCATATCAACAACCCTCTCTACGCCCCTATCAACAATCCTCTGCCACCTCAAATGTATGAAGAATATGTGCGACAACCGCCTAGACCACCATATATGAAAGAGTCGTCTATGAAGGACCTCTCGGTCCCGACACTGGAGAACCAATCTTGCTGTATAGACACCAATGCATGTATAGACAAACTTTAACTTGTTGTCCATTTCAACCTAGATGCGCTGCTTTTTTGCCCTTGAGTCGCTCCTTGCCAGCTCCTCAGTGTCCTTAGACGGGTCACCATTGCTTTGATTCATGGAGTGGTCTTCGCTCACGTCAGTCAGTCCCGGTGGGTTAGGAAGTGGGCGAGCAATGATACAAAGTCTTTTCCAACATGCAGCGTCTAGGACTCGGCTCTCATAGGGATAACATGAAAATTCAAATCCACAAGATTCAGTGATCATCGTGATTAGTGATGTGCATCCTATGAAGCGTCGAGGTCCTTGTAATTCCTTCATGCTCATGAATCGCAGGGAAAAAATTTCGAACCAATCTATGACTTCTCCTATGCTTATTGCCCACATGAGTTCCAAATCCTCTAGAGTGACGCAATCGTTTGAGTCTGGTTGGCAGTTGATATTTGTTGTAATTGGGCGATGAGCGAATTGCCAATGAGCACTTTTTGATTGAGAATGGCGACTCCTTCTTGCCAAACACTTTCAGTCCAATTATCCTTGTCCAAAAATTCGTAGATTCCTCGATAGTGGGTATGTCTTGCTCTCCGATCTCCGGGAAGTCGAGAAAGGCTTTGGCTTGTTTCCTAGTCCAGATAAAGTTTGTGTTTTGGATCCGAAATTCCCAAACCGAGCCTTTTCCGAATAGCGCGCCATTGCAAACGCAATTGAACGAGGCAATAAATTGGTAAACCAATTCTTTATGCGCAGGACACCCCATGACGCGGTCAATGTCGAGTTCAACGTTCTCAAATAAATCGTAGAGTTCATTTTTTGCTTGTGCACTGGCGAGGGTCGGTTTATGCGGCGCCAGGATGCTGATTATTGGTTTTACCCAATAGTTCGATTCAGACAAGCGAAACCAAAGGATCTCCTCGTCTCTTGAGTTGAACATCGGCATGAGAAGAGGGTTGTACTCTCTTGTCGGGTAAGTGGAGTTCCTTCTCGCCGAGGGATTGACCAAAATAGTGATCGGCGTTTGATGCATTCTTTGTTTGGTTTGGTTTGTGCCGTGCCGTGTGTGAGTTTTGTTTGGAGATTTATGAGTGATGAGAATAAAAGAGGGGAGCTTCGAATTTATAGGGTGATTCAAGATTGGGCGTCGGTTTCCTTCTTGTGAATATGCTCCCCGTGATTTTTGGAATATGAATCCCACAAAATATTTCCTTCGACTTTTGTTTCCAAATTGGGTTTTAATTAAATTTCCATTAATCTTTTGGAAATTTGATTTTTAGGGAATGTTGTCAAGATTTGTTCGAGATTTATCTGCTGTATATCCCTTTCCATATAGAGAATATACCTCAATAATTGGAAATAATTCAAAAGAATTCGAATTTCCAAAATATTCTCGGCGGGAGTATTGGGTCTCGGTCGAGATTCTTTGTCTCGCCCGAGATTACTCTGAATTTGACTCTCGCCCGAGAGCCATCATGTTTTGTTCGAATGAATTTCTTTCTCTCGATCGAGAGGGAGTTTGCCTCGGCCGAGATGGTCTCTTCTCGTGTCATTTGACGTGTCTTTTTTTTAAAAAAATTATTTTTATTTTTGTTTTTATGGTGTGTAAAAACTATTCTAGAAAATTTAAAAACAAAAATTTAAAAACTTACTGGCCTAGATTAACGTCCTGGCAAGGAGGTAGCCGTGCCTTCTATAAAGAAACACATTCGAGAAGTCCTTTGCTAGGATCCCTCCCCGAATGGTGCGTTACTCCACGGTTACTCTGGGTCAGTGAGATCATACTCTTCAATGAAATAGCAGTATCCTCCTCTGTGGTATCACTTAAGTCTATGCCTGTTGACTTTAAATAGTGTACCCTCATCGTTGATCAGTTCGACGTGTCCGTCGGCAAACGTTCGTGTAATTTTAAATGGGCCAAACCATCGTGACCGCAATTT
>JAWWMW010105446.1:0-20672 GCA_035048345.1 Echeveria elegans
ATACTTTTCAGTCCTATGAGAAGAATTCAATGAGGACTATGGCGTCAACACTACCTTTAAAGACTATGCGAAAGATGAGTTACTTTCGCAAAATACAAATACAAAAGTTAGCGGTGGATTGAGAATTTAGCAACTAAAAATTAAATTTTAACATCGAAAATTTCTGTTGTTGAGGATGGAAGCTTTTTGTATTGATTCAACTTTAAAATGACAAATGAGCCCATTATCAGAAGAACGGCCCATTAAACTTGTCGCGCTGGCTCGGGGCTTAGGGCACACGCAATTAATCAGAAAGAAGTCGATCGACGTCAACGACCGGCGTAAGCTACCGCCATGGCGGCCAGATGCTCCGGACGAGCCTTTCAGTTAACTTCCTCACTTATCAACCGCTCATCTTCATCTTCTTCTTCAGCCGCGAAATTGAGAGGAGGTCTCGGCTGTACAAAGCCGGCGGCTTCAGCTCCTCGATCCGCGTTTCCGAGGCTTAAACCCTCCAGGTTCGTCGATTGGATCTCTCTGTATGATTTTTGGTATTTTTAAATGCTTATTTATTTCAGGAATTTTTCGATTATAGGTCTCCAGCTGAGCTAGGTGGTGCGCAGTCGTTGATGCCGTTGCATAGTGTTACAGCATCCGCATTGCTCAACTCGTTGCTATCATCAACTGCTACTTGGAGCACTCTCTCCGAAGGTACAGCTTCCTCTTCTGGTTCGTTTTTTGGATCTGTTTTCGATTGTTCTTCGTTTGGTTTCTTGAAATGCTACTTCTGAAATCTATGAAAACGCATGCAATGTGTTGATGCCAGTAGTGCTTAGGCTGCTAAGTCTTCATGTATTGCGCTATTGCAAACTCTTACGTTTGGAGTACTTCTGTCACGTCCTCTATTGTTTATGCAATACGATTTTCCTTGGTAATGCAATTGCTGGGTTTGTTTTAGACTTTTAGTGTCTGGTTTTGTGACATTAAGTTGTTGTGCCAACTGTGGAATGAGGAAATTTTAGCTTTTTTTCACCTCAGTCTGTGACTTGTATGACTTTTAGAGTGCATCGTGAGGCTGATTACTTAAAGTCTTGGAGGTGCATATGGCCTTTGCTTTGATGATGAGTAGGGGAATGGAATTGTATAGACCAGCAAGTGGATGCCTGATTTTAGTACGAGTAGTTGGAGAGGCTAGGCTAGAGTAGTGATGCAAACTCTTCTTGAGGTGTTGAGCAGCTTCACCGTACTCTGATATTTCTTAGAAGGTTTGATGGCATGATAAAGTATGAGCGTATCTATACCTTATAAAACATGTTGTTTCTGGTGAAAAATGTTCGAGTGGAGTTGATCAACAGCTACTATATAGTTGGTAGACCAAACATGGTAGTAACATCGAAACCTAACAAGTAACAAACAAATTTGAATAACCTTCACATCTGAAGCATGATTTGCATTTATGACACTGACATGAATTATTGTTGAGTTTTACAAATGTTTCACATAATAAAGCTCAAATTTTCATCACCACAGGTCTCGCCACCCCACTATAACGAAAGTTGAGCCGTGAGTATCATCTTACCGGAGGCGCCTTCACAAGAAGGGAATGCCAAATCTATTCAGTCTTATCACAACCTCAATGACCAGTGTATTCCGTCATTTGAATTTTGAATCTTCTCCGCACTGATAGGCAATAATGTGAATCATCCATTTATATGATTTTTGCAGCGGGTTTTTCCATTTTAGCTGCCATGCAATATATTCCTTATTCCTACTCCTAGCATTTTAGTCAGCCAGCTTCTCCACTGCACCAAGTTTGAGTTCAGTACGGTACTCCATTTTCTTAATTTTTTTATAAAAAATCCCACAGCCTTACTCTACGCTGCAACTATTACAGTCGTCCTTTTATTTTTTTTATCAACCCAACCGATTCAATTTAAAACCCGACCCGAGACGCAACAAATATACGACCGTTGCGTCTCCATCTCATCCCAACGTTCCGAATCGCCCGCAACAATTTAAAATCCAATTTCTCCTCTTTCTCAGTTTACCGTTGCTGCCGCTGCTCACCCTCGTGAACTCATCCAATTTCCAACCCTAAAGATTCAATCTTGCTCTCCATCTGGGACAACTATGGCTACCTTGGCACCAGGCGTCCTTCTGAAACTCCTCGACGCCATGAATTCCGGCGTCAAACCGACCAGCGAGCATCGAAGCTCATTGATACAAGTTACAGACATCGTCCCTGCAGATCTAGACGAGAAGAATCTCTGGCCGAGCCAGGGTTTTTACATCAAGGTATCGGATTCATCTCACTCCATCTACGTCAGTCTTCCGTATGACCAAGACGATCTTGTTTTAAGCAACAAGATGCAGTTGGGTCAGTTTGCGTATGTTGATAAATTTGAGCCAGGCTCACCTGTTCCTATTGTGAGAGGACTCAAGCCGATTCCTGGCCGACATCCGATGATCGGCACGCCTGAGCCATTGATGGGATTGAGAGATAGGGGAGGACAGAAAGTTGAAAAGGGTGACAACAGCAATTTTCCAAATTCGAAACATACGCGGAGAGGCTCTTGGGGGGTTGGAGGAGATGTAAATGTGTTAAAGCCTGTGCCTTTAGACTTTGATCAGTGTACGCCGGTGAAAGAACGTGGAGGAGTTAAGTTTGCTTCGATCGCAATGTCGCCGATGGTCAAAGGAGTTAAGGCTGGTTCGCCGTCTGTAAGATGTTCTGTGGCTTCTTCTGTTGGAGGGAAGATGGGGGAAGGTAGTAGAGGGTCTGATAGTCCGGGATTGCTGAGAAAGAGCTGCGTTGTGCCCTCGTCTGCTTCCAAGTTTCCTCGGAGCAAAAGTGTAATGTGTGAGCGTGAGATACCTAGAGTGCCTATCACTCCTCTCAATTCAGCTGTAGGTACATTCTTCCTCTGCTTCATTAATGATTTCTGTTCAAAATGGATGCATTTTAGACACATTTCGATTCCATTTCTATGAGATTTGATTCACAATTTTAGGACAGAAGCAATCTGATCTGATATGGAGTTGAATTATATATATATTCATGTCTAGTGGTTTCTTGTGTTGTTGGCAGAAAAAGAAAAGCTCGACACCACCACCAAGTTTGCAGAATGCAAGAGTGCTGAATATGGACGGAGATGCGGTAGCCAGAGTTGTGAAACCAAGGCCTGTTACTGTTACTGAGCCTGCAGTTTCTCAAAAGTTTGATAACGCTGCTGCTGCAGCTTGTAATGCCAACATTGGCATTCGGACAAACTTGCCTGGAAAGCTGGCATTGATCAGCAAGGTAGATTAAATTTTGGTTGTGATTCGAATCGAGTGTCCGCTTCCATAATCTAATAATGTTTAAATTTCTTGTATTTCCAGGAAGCAGTGCAGCAGCGGGAGGCAGCACAGAAGATTGCACTTCGGGCACTGAGGGATGCTTCAGCTACTGAAACCATTGTTCGATCTCTAAAGTATGATTTTACTAAAAAAAAAATGTTTCTGTTGCGTCTGTCAATTTAATTATTTGTGTATGCAAGTTTTGAGAAGTGTATGGATGCCCAAGTGCTTAGCATGTGTTATAATGTATCGCAGGATGTTTTCGAACCTGACAAAAGCGGCGAGAGTGGACACTCCATCCGCGTGCCTTGATGGTTTCCTAGAGTTTCATCACCATATCGTCCAGTCGGTGAATGAAATGGTGTCCATTCAAGCAGCCACTGAAGTGTCCCAAACCCCTAATGCCAAAAACAAGCGCAAGTTAAGCAAGGACAGCGACGAAGATGTAGTAGTAATCCACGACAATATTGACAAGAGCAGCAACGCTACTGAACCTAATTCGTCAAAAAGAAGATCAGAGCTACACAAATCCATAGCAGCATTCCCCGAGAGAATCGACCAAGCGAGTAGGACGACGCGGTCCAGTTTCAAGGAACGAAAACCTGGAGGAGCTACTGCTCCGAGCACTCCATTGGGGAAGCTATCACTTGAGACCGTCAATGAAAATGACGAAAACAAGAAACCCTCGCCCGGAACAGGATCTAGTAGCTGCTTGACCAATACGATCAATCTAGGACGGCAGATTGAGACAGAAGCTGGAAACTGGTTTATGGAATTTTTAGAGAAAGCTATAGAAAATGGTATGAAAAAGGCCAAGGGAGCGTCGGATGGAGATGTGCGAAAAGTCCCTCAATCCTTGCTTCTCAAGGTAACAAACTGGGTTGAAATGGAGCAATGTGACGCTAGCAAGAGACCTGTGCACCCTAAAGCTGCACAGATTGCACGCAAGCTGAGGATCAAGATGAAGAATCCGTAATCCTCGGTCCATCCTCATCGACGTCCTCCGCTTAATATCAATTTTTTCATTCATTATGCTTGTGTACACAACTGTTGTATCAGACTCGTTGCACAATATGTTTTACAACAAGGCCATGCTTGTGAAGGAGTAGAAATAACCAAGTCTCATGAATTCATGATTATAGTTAAAGTGATCATTGATCAAAACCGCTCTCAATATCTAATACAAAATATAAATACAAATAAATAAACAACTAAATGCTTAAAATAGAAACTTACACAATCTAACAAAGAATTGCTAGATGCTTAAAATAAAAAACCTCTCACCCACCGTAGACTTGTGCCGCAGTTGATGAGCAAGGAACAATATCCGATTATTCTAAATTTTCCAAACTTAGATACCACAAAAAGTCCCTTCGGATGTTTTTCCTTTGATGCGTGAGGGCCATGAATAGCCCCAAATCCTTTCCTTAAAACCCCTCTCATCCAAACTCCAACTTCAGAAAAGTCAACCCTAACTTTTCAAGCCAAGACACAAACCTTTCTGCAAACCCGCTACACTCAATTCCAATTCAATTCACTCGATCTTCCGCCTTAAACTCCGGCTGAAAGTGCACGGCTTTGCAAAAAATAGGCTCGAGAAAGCAACATCCAACGCTGGCAAATCATCATCAGTCCACGCCACAATCATATCAGCACAAATTATCTTTCCATCAAAAAGCGGACGGTGATCGGCTTTGACTGAAATGCCAGATGGAGATATGGTGGTTCGAAAAAAGGTTCGACCCAAACAGGAGGGCAGATGGGAAGGGATACGCCGACGGAAGAAGCACAAGCACCGAAATCGCCTAAGATTACAGACAGGACCCTCCCGAAGCCGCCGAAATCACTGAAATCGCCTGTCATGGCCAAGACGACACAAGTGGCAAGCGGAAAAAACCGATCTACGACGAAGCCGGAATCTTCGAAATCGCCCAGATCGCCCAAAATCGCCGAAGATTCACCGGAGTCGTTTCGGATCTGGAAGAGGCGTAATCTACTATAATAATAGATTACAATCTTCAACACACTTATAGTGAAACTTTAATTTCATTGCTAAAATAGTTAGAGAATAAGAATTAAAAATTAAAAATTAAAAATTAAAAATTAAAAATTAAAAATTAAAAATTAAAAATTAAAAATTTAAAAAATTTTACATTTACAAATTAAAATTTTAAAATTGTGTGGAATACATCGGGAAATTTGAGGGGAATCGAATGGAGACATCAGAATAAAATACCTTAAAATCGAACAATATGGAGAATCGAACAGAGATATAAATAAAATCGTACGTTCATGCAACACTCCCGTCGGAACGACGGCCTCACCTCTAGTTATGAATATTAAAAAATTGCAGTATCATATGATCTAGATACGTCAATTTCAGTCAATAAAAATTTTGTTGTTTTACTTTTATCCACAGTTTAAAGAGAGTTTATTTAACTAACATTATTCTAAATAAAATATAGAAATAGCTTAGTTTTTGAAATTGTATATTTTGATATTTGATTGTTATGATACTCCTAAAATGAAAAAAAAATACAAAGATAATAATAATAATAATACTTAATTAGTATTCATAAATCTCAAAAAAAAATCTAAAATTGATGTCACGTCCGAAGCCCGCGAGCCGACCCGAAGTCCGAACCACTAGCTTCGTCTTCCTTCATCTCTAGGTCTCGTCCGCCGATCGACTTTTCGTCGCTGATCCACACTCCCTCACTTGCTACCCGACATCGGCATCGACGAGGTATCGATTCTCAATCTCTTTCCGTATTTCATCCAGGGCTTGAATTTTGTTTCACATCTCTGATTTTGGTGTTCCGATTTCGAATTGCGTTGATTGAATCTAAAATCGGTTGATTCTTTGATTGGTAGATCTTTGTGTTGGTGAGTTTGGTTATTGTTAATTGATTGTTTGTTTGGATCTTGTTGCTTGGAGTTTGATCAAGTGATTGATCAGCTGATTAGTTAATTGGGAGTTGTAGAAGTATTTAGGGCTCCTGTTACTGATGTTGTATGGATTGGCCTTCGACTTTATGTTGAGTTATAGGAGTATCGAGTATTCGATAGTCAACACTGTTAGCAGCTTATTTATGTAACCGAGAAATGAACTTAGATGTGAAATTACAAAGCCGGTGAAAATATTCACAATTAGGCTGCATGCAATATTTTTTAAAATTGTCGATTGGAGTGGATTTGTTCCAACTTTTTGCTGTCATTTTATACATGAGATATTACTCATCTCTTTGCTGATTGATTCTGTAATTACTGTTTCAAGTGTGTAGACAGTCCAACCAGTAGCCTTTCCATCAGTTAAAGGGATGGCGGCCTCGGAAGAGAACAACACTCTTTTCCCCATTTTTATTTTCACGATGATGGCTTTACCTTTGGTACCGTATACAATAGTTAAGCTATGCAATGCTGCGTCGAAGAAAGCAAAGATAATCAATTGCCAGTGTTCAGTCTGCTCCCGGTCTGGGAAATACCGCAGAAGCATTTTTAAACGGGTATGTTTCTGTTTTACTGGTGCATTTGGTTTCTTATAGTAAGTCTCAGCTTGGATCCTAAATCATTTGTTTCACTTTTGTCGGTGCTACGAACCTCATCAGATATCGAACTTCTCGACCTGGAGTAATCTGAGTCTTGTATTGCTATGGATCATAATGGCATCATTGATTTACTACATCAGGCAAATGAGCACGGAGGTAATTATTCAGCCTTTGTTTTTTCTATGCTATGTTCATCTTTCTGTTTTTACTTACGAGTGTCAGGAAAGTGCTGCATTAAAATTCTTCTCATACAATTTGTGGTAGTGCTTTTCAGTCACCTTGTTATTCAACTTTGTAACTGTACTAAAATTTATGATTTTTATATTGCTCCTGTTACAGGTTCAAGTTTTTGAGCCATTCACAATTCTTGGGTTAGAACCAGGGGCCTCAGATTCCGAAATTAAGAAAGCTTACAGAAGACTTTCCATTCAATATCACCCTGACAAAAATCCAGATCCAGGTTTTTACCCACTGTTTCGTATTGGGACACCGAATATATTAAGTTTCATACCCTTGTGATTACTTTATATAGGTCACTCTCATCCCTTTTTGCAGAAGCACACAATTACTTTGTAGAATATATTTCAAAGGCATATCAAGCTTTGACAGATCCTGTATCCCGTGAAAATTATGAAAAATATGGGCATCCAGATGGGAGGCAGGTAGTGGGTTGTTTCAAGTGCTGAAAGATAGATTGTGACCCAGTTTCTTATAATTGACGTCATGATTGGCTTTTGTAACAGGGGATGCAAATGGGTATAGCACTCCCACAGTTTCTGCTCAATATTGATGGAGCATCTGGGGGTGTTCTATTACTTGCAATAGTTGGAGTGTGCATTCTCTTGCCGTTAATGATTGCAGTTGTATATCTCTCAAGGTCTGCCAAATATACTGGGAATTATGTCATGCACCAAACTCTGTCAGCTTATTATTACTTCATGAAGCCATCTTTAGCACCAAGGTACAGTATTACTGTATTACTCTCTATATCTGCTTGCCGACCAATTTCACTATGTGTTCTCTGAGTCTGGTCGTAGGCCTTTAGGATTGGGTGCTTGTTGATATCGAGATATAATGTACATCAGCTGTGGTACGGGTACCCTGAGTTGCGTACATCAATTTGGTCATATATGTGGATTTATTGTACTTGGTGGATGCAGTAAGGTTTTGGATGTCTTCATAAAGGCTGCGGAATATATGGAAGTCCCAGTTCGACGAAGTGATGGGGAGCCTCTTCAAAAATTGTTTATACTAGTTAGAAGTGAGTTAAATCTGGACCTCAAAAATATAAAGCAAGAGCAAGCCAAATTTTGGAAACAGCATCCGGCACTCGTAAAGGTGACAACCGTACATTCACAAAACCTATCTCAGCTATAGCTATTGTGTGACTAATACTCAGTACTCACCTCTTGGCTACTGTCTTTCTTCAGACGGAATTGTTGATTCAAGCCCAATTAACCCGTGAGTTGGCTGCGCTCACTCCATCTTTGCATGATGACTGTAAACATATGCTTGAACTTGCTCCTCGTCTTCTTGAAGAGCTAATGAAGGTATCATTTAATCCTCATGTTGTTTCTGGTTTACGTCAATAGCATCCAATTTTCTTGAATACTTTGCATTTGTTTATACTTTATAGTATACTCAATAATTAACTTCAACATCACATTTCTAATAATTTCAAAACACAGATGGCTGTCCTACCCCGAACCTCTCAGGGTCATGGATGGTTGAGGCCTGCAGTCGGAGTGGTTGAACTTTCTCAAAGTATCATCCAGGTAAGTCATTGTCTACACAATCATTTTGTTGAGCGCTTGTGTCAAAGATTATAGTTTCTGTCGTGTGGTTGCCTATTTGAAAGTGCTAACTGCTTACTCTCTGAACGGAAAGTTGTTTTTAAGAAGAAAAAAATCTGCAGTTACGATTTCTGATTGATACCGATTACCACGCCACCGAAAACATGGCCAAAGTACCTGTTTTTCAGTTCCTTAGTTTGCTGTCACATTGTTGCATGCTTGCCTTTTGACATGTAACGAAGCAGCATGCTCCTGCATCAGACCTCTAGCAGTTTAATAGCAGTTGAATAATCTGGTTTACTTGTTTACGAATCATGTAATTACAACCTCATTAATGCCTGAAAAGTAATTTATTACTTAGACCAGCTGACAGCTTTTTAAGGCTGGTCTAGATTACAATAAAGTGTCGTGTATACTTGTAAAGTATTTTGTATAATGAAACAAGACACTCGCGTCTTCTGTGTATTGTCTTATTATTTAAGCTTTAGACTGGCAAACTCATTGATGCAGGCAGTTCCGTTGAGTGCTAGAAAAGCTGGTGGTGGGTCTAGTGAAGGAATCGCTTCATTTCTTCAGCTACCACATTTTAGTGAGGCAGTTGTCAAAAAGATTGCAAGAAAGGTAATTCATTATAAACTTTCAATTCTCAACCCAACACAACTACAGTGGCCTTTGTTACTGGATGAATGATAGCACTTGAACAAAATATTAGAAATCCTAAATGAATCCAGTTTATTATTTGACAGAGAGTGCGCACTTTCCAAGATTTTTGGGATATGAATTCTCAGGAGCGAGCCGAGTTGTTGACTCAAGTTGCTGGTTTTTCTGATTTTGATGCTCAAGATGTAGAGATGGTTCTCGAAATGATGCCTTCTATGCTACTTGATGTCAAATGCGAGACTGAAGGTGAAGAAGGAATACAAGAAGGTGACATTGTCACGATGCATGCTTGGGTGACCTTAAAACGTGCAAATGGCCTCGTTGGTGCGCTTCCCCATGCCCCTTATTTTCCATTTCACAAAGAGGAGAATTTCTGGTTGCTCCTCGCAGATCCGCAGACAAATGAAGTATGGTTGTCCCAAAAGGTCAGCTTCATGGACGAGGCAGCGGCCATTACAGCCGCATCGAAAGCAGTTCAAGACTCGATGGAAGGATTTGGGTCTAGTGTGAAGGATATACAAGCTGCTGTTAAAGAAGCAGTTGAAAAAGTAAAAAGTGGTTCGAGGTTAGTAATTGGGAAGTTCCAAGCCCCATCCGAAGGAAACTACAACTTGACTTCGTATTGTCTATGTGATGCGTGGATTGGCTGTGACAAGAAAACTAACCTGAAGTTAAAGGTCATGAAACGCAGTCGAGCAGGTACAAGGTCCGGGGCATTACCCGAAGAGGGACCCTTAGTCGAGGACGGGGCGGAAGAGGAAAATGATGAAGAAGAAGATGCCTACGATGATTATTCAAGTGAATATAGTGAAGATGAAGATGACGGAAAAGATACAAAGAGCGACGGAGCCGTTGCCAACGGCACTGTCCAACACAACGATTCAAGCTCTGGAGAGTCGGGCAGTGATGATGATTGATGAATAGACAGCAGCAGAACAACAAGTCTTCTTTTGGGTGTCATATCAGTATCTCTGTTTTGCCTGATGCAAGATTTTATTAACACTTTCGAAACTGTAAGCCAGCCTTGTACCGTTGACACGAAAAGTTTTCTACACATTTGGCTTGTACCAGTTGTTACTAGTGCCTACTGATACAGATTGCGGAAGAGTGGAACGTAACTGATTGAAACCATGTTTCCTAAGCTTGTATGTTCTGTTCAGCTATCTACATTGACGTACTAATAAAAACGTAGACAAAGAAAAACTTATTGAGGACGTGCAATTCAGCTGGCCAAGTTATCTAAAATAAACTCAAAATAATTACTTTTGCGCTCTGATGCCGGATTTGGAACTTGATAATGACTCCGGCAACTACGTATCAAGGCCCAGTTTAAGCCTTCTAAGAAAGGATGTCGCTTGATCTCGGCAGCTCCTCTTTCTGATCCCAGTCTGTTATCTGGCTCTTTTACAACCAACGCTTTGATGAGATCTCGGGCTTGGAAACTTACCAACGGAGTGCATTTGCGAGTGTCTCATCACTTCCGACACCTCTGAAGGGTGTGTTTCCGTGCAGGAGCTCGAATAGAAAGACACCTAACGTCCACCAATCAACCGCACTTCCATGTCCCTCGCTTTTTACTATTTCAGGAGCCAGGTATTCATGTGTCTCGACAAATGAATTGGATCGTGCCACAGTTGGCTCTGCCACAAGCTGTAGTAATGATCTTGCCTGGACTGCAGGGTCAGGCTTTTGTTTTCTTGCCTTTGAAGGTATTCGAGGGCCGATGCTGGAAAGGGTCTATACAGCTTTTCCCCCTGCATGGACCTGAAACTTTTGGAGGTTCCATGAGAAATGAAGATTGTAAAAGGACTGGGTTTACATCATCACATCTAAGCGAAAGGTCAAAAATCTGTGAGCATTATGTGGCCATCTTCTCTGACCATAATGTTTTCAGGTTTCAAATCACTGTATACACAACTCCAAGCATGTGCAGGAATTCCCGTCCAGCCATGGAACAAATGTATCCCGTCCAGTCATTTTACACAAGATTTAACTGTATAATGCTCGTGCGGCTCAGATGTTCAACAAAAGAGAATTCTAACCCCCTGTTCGGTCGCGTGATATGGATATCAGCAGGACGAGGCTAACAACTAGTTAATGAATGATCCGGAACAAGAAGCTGTGAATATATATAGACATGATAAGCTTTGTTTTCCATTCTGTGGTATAATGCAAGTATTTTTGAGTTGCAAATTATAGAAATTTTTTGGAGCATGAACATTATTTCTAAATTAAAATACCAAAGTATTTATACGTTTGCTAATTTATTTTCTTATGTTTCAGGAATTTTTTTATAGATATATAAAATAACATGTAAGTTCTAAATCGACAAGGACTCGAATTACATGACATAGAATATTGAAATCATCTACAATGTATATATAAATAGCAGCAGTCAGACAACATTACCCCCAATATCTCACATACTGATATAGTGACAGATATTCTCATGGCAAGAAGCAGAAATTCAGGGACAGTTCCCGCAGGCTGAAGATGATGAAATCACCAACATGCTGTCCTCTTCAGCTCCATCTCTGGGTACATTTACATTCCCTGAATGTACAGTTGAACTTTGTATTTCAAATCAAACATATATATGTATATATTGAATTTTTTCTACAGTGAGTTACCTGCGAACTGCACCACCCGCGGAAATCATATTTAAATGTGAATGCGTGTCAATATTTCCAGCAAAAGAATTTGTAGAATCCAACCCATTCGAGTCTGGTGGTTTTAAATGGTACGCAAATAAAAATTCCATTGTGTTTCATACTCTCTTTATTTCGCGTTATTTGAATGTGACTTGTGAATTTATGTTTGTATATTATTATCGTGAATGGAAGGAGGTTGAATGTATATCCGCAAGGAAAGAAGATAAGAGGTATAGGTACTGATGGCTACACTTCAGTTTACTTGAAGTTGGAGGAGGAGGACGACGAACATCCGCTTCCTTACGGTTGGGAGGTCAATGTTGCATTTAAAATTTTTCTTGTACAACCAAAATTCTGATTGGTATTACACAATGCAAATAACTTACCAGATACAACCAATTAAGGTGTAGTCTAGTGGTAAGAAGCTTGTCTTGAACCTTCAAGATTCAAACCCACCCATGCCATAATGGGGTACGAGTGAAACCCTCTCATCAAAAAAAAAAAAGAAAAAAAAAGCTTACCTATACACAACATTACTTAGATGTAACAAAAAAGTACGTACTTATTTACTATCGTTGTTTGTTTGTATGATGAAGCTACGGACGGAGGAGGATCACGTGACACGCTGCGAACAAGGAATGTGGAATCCTGAATACTGACTGAGACCATCACGGATGTCAGCAATGGATATGCTTTCGGTGATAGTTTCACGTTTGGAACTGAGGTGTTTGTTTTGAGCAAAACTAATACTAACCATTCAAGGATCAGTAAGGAAATAATAACAGGTGAGGTTTTGTCTGGTGTACAATTGCCGGATTGGGAGCTTACATATGCTGGGATCATTCAGCACTTACCTTCCCACACTTCAACGAATGATGATAATAATATTATTAAATATATTTTGTTGTATTATATTAAAATTATATGAAATTAATTTATTTTAAAAATATTTATAAGTATTATTTTTTAAAATTAGTGTTTTTGTTTATTATACAATTATATTTATAAACAATTGAAATAACTTGATTATAAATATTATGGTGAAATTATTTAAATAATATTTTCTTTATATAACACTTAACAAAAATCAAATAATTTTTTGAATTTTCAACTTATATACACTTAACACAGACACACAAATATATTCTGTAAATTATAATATTTGATTTTCACAAAGTATCTCATTGAGTAAAAAATATAAATATGTATATATAATAATAACTTTATTTATTAAATTCAATTGATAGAAAATTTTAATAATTAATTAATGATAATAATATAAATATTATTTATAAATAGTGGATGGTCCATTTTGACCTTCGACCGGATAAAAAAAAATTCAATTCATTATCCACTTGTGCGCTCCAAAAGATAATGGGCGAAAACTTGACTTTTGATGCAACAAGTTCTGTATATCTGCATATGACGCGCTACTGGTGAAGGCGTCTTTAGGTACATTTATTCATATATTAAGTTATTCTTATTGATTAACTAACGAAATCGTATCTAAATAATTTGCAGTGAGTCACGTTTTCAGCCATGAGTCCAGCTCCAGCCCTTGGTATTCGAGTGAGTTTTTAGCCGTGAATGATCTTAGAGATGCTCATGAAAGATTAGTAGTGAATGATATTCTTGCATTTGAAATCAAGTTTGAAAATCTGTTTATTGTCTAGGGACTGCAATTTGTATTTTAAGAGCATTTTGGTGTAACAGTAACTACGCAAGGAAAAGTTATAAATAAGTTTGGTCAATAATAAGTTATCCTTGAGTAAACAATCTTCATTTGCATCCTATAGTCAGTTTATGTAATGCACTGCCCGTTAGGGATGATAATTTGATCCGCCGCCTTGCGATCCGCGTCGTTCCGACCTGCCCCGCAAACCAAACAGGGCAGATCCAATTCGGCCAATTTTTTCCCTGCCGCGGAGGTCCAATTCGATTGGGCATTATTTAACTAATATAAGGAATTGTAGGAGAGAAATTTTGGATGAGAAGGTTGGGGGAATAAAAAAATGTAGGCACTCCGCCCGCTTCGCCCCGCTCCGCGATTAACACTAAACTAATCCTAATTTACTCTAATTAACCATAATCTTAATCTAACTAATCCTAATTAAATCTAATCCTAAATTCTTAACTAATCCCCTCACATCTAACGACGCCGTTTGTCTTACTCTCTCTCTCCTCATTCAGTCAAGTCTCAACCGACAACCCCTCCTCCATATCGACGCACCGACGCACCACCACTTCACTCCGTCATTGTTCATCGTCTCTCTCATCTCTGCTCTTAACCTCAACCCTAAATTTATCCTCAATTCGCACACAACCAAACCCTAGTCAATTCGCACTCATCAGTCATCATCATCATCTCTTCTCTAAATCGGAGCGTCGTCGTTGATTAGAAAGGTGGATGGGACAAAGGCAGGCGGAGCAGAGGTGGTATTTGGATGTGTTCGGAATGAATTGCCTCGACGAATGGATGCGACGAAAGGAAACAAAATTGATATTGAATCGAGAGGGGCAGAATTGATGGCGACGAATGGACACAAAATCGGAGCGTTGTCGAGTGGTGGTCGGTGGAGCACTGGAGACTGTCGACTGAAGTTGTTCAGTTGTTGTTTGAGGCTTTGAGTTGGATTATCCCACATAGGCTGAATTAGAACAAAGATGCAAGGTTAAATTGCACTGCTTGGGAGGCAGGTTGTAGTGCAGTGAAGAGTGTGGGCGTGTGGCAGGCTGGCAGCGTGGGCCTTGGGCTGAAGCGTTATGGGGCGGGTCATTTTTGGGCAATGCGGGCTGCGGGGCGTGTTTGTGCAGAGCAGGTTTGTGCAGGACAGGTCCAATCTTGCTGATATGTGCCCCACGCAGGGCAGGTCGATAAATTTTTGACTCGCGCGGAGCAGATCGCAATTTGCCAAATATCTGCCCGTTGCCATCCCCATTCGCTCTCCTGAAACTCATATCATGCTTGTCAAATTTCGGTGTTATTAACTTGCTGCCCACATACAGTATAAAGATATATACGAACTTGAGCCATCAAAGTGTTTTCCTGAAGAAAAAAAATGTGAACAGCAATAAATACAGTAAGTAACCTGGCTCTTACACTAATAGTTTGAAGTGCTCGTCTTTGTTTGAATCTCATGTCCTGCACCAGAAGCAAAATACACAAGTGAATCATTAGAAGAAACAATTTATTTTTACATTAGAGTATATTGCAAAGCCATGAGTAATAAAATGGAGAATGTCAGATTTGGCAGCAAACAGGCTAAGCATATTTGTATTAAGAGAGACGGAATGCCAAGAAACACAACCACACCTTCCTGACCTATCGAGATTAAGATTTTAGCTCAAGGACAAAAAAAAGAAGTTCGCAACTGTGTCTGCAACTGATTGATTTGGATTTCATAAGGTTTCTAGCGCTACCCCTTTCTTTTATCTCCCCCCTCTTTTATATATCAATATAAGCCCCACACTCGACTTTGTCGTGCTGTCTCTCCTTATCACCCCATACTATTTCGTCAAGAATCTGATAATCTTGTCTCCACAATTGTAGCTGTCATATTGTTCAGTCACATGAGAATAGAGACACCTATCTAGTTCTGATCATTAGATGTATATTCAAATTACTACAACGATAATAAATATTCTAAGCCATTCTGATCTCATTATTTACTTATATTATCTGCATCCATTCCTGCAACACAATTTTATTGGACGGAATCAATCTCTTTGATTTTAAATATAGAGTCGCCAGCGCCAAATCCACTGAACATATGTTAAGGCCACATCTAGTTTATCAAAAACTATTACACAAGCTTTTGCACATAGTTAACAGCCAGAGAAGGTTAATTATCAAGTCAAGTGCATTAGAAAGTTTGTGTAACTGTGGGGGTCGGGAGAGTTTTATAATTAGCCTAAATCTAGTCATGTCCTTTTCTTGCACAATGATATCTTGATGACGAAAATACCTTAATCAAGTACAGTTTGTGTATCACATGAATCTAAGCCTTACACTTTTCTCTTATCATCTTAATGTATTCAGGGAATCACACTAATTTTAATAAAAAAATTATAACTGAATGATTGTTAAATTGTTTAGCATTATCTAGCAGGGACCATCCAAAGAATGAAAATATTGTCAATAATGCAAATAATTTGGCATTCATTACCTCATGATGAAGAAAACAAAGGGAATAGTTTTTTAGTTCTATCCCCAGGACCCACTGTCATTCTGCTTCTGCATATGGGCTGCCTGACAAAACCATCAAGGAAGCAAATCACAAAACAATTTGAAATAAATCATCTGAAATAGCCCCTCTGTTCTTTGGTAATTAATAAAACTGTTTTCTACAAAAAAAACTTACCATAATAATCTGGACGAGGAACTTGACACGTTAAGACCTCACAGTCGTACATGCACTTGGTTAAGCTACAACTCAGTAACAACAGGACTACGAGTATAGATCTAACACTTTACTTCAGTATTTAGGCTGCTACATGAATTTACTGAAATTGACAAAGATAGTTAGAGCGGAAGGTTGGTGACTGCATAGCTATCGCGTGCGCCGGTGCGTCAGAAATTCACAATACACTCTCTTAACTCATAACCTATGGACATGGGGACATCATACATGTTAATAAAACACTTTGCTTAGCTTTTTTTCCAACTCCAAAATGTGAAATCAATTAATGCTTGATGTTGAGTGCGGTTCCGGCTCAGGGATGATATCAAACATGAATGAATCAAAGTCTAGACTGAAGCCAATTAAATGCGGAAGCAAACCTAGAAACATTTGATTGGT
Source organism: Echeveria elegans (assembly GCA_035048345.1). NCBI lineage: Eukaryota > Viridiplantae > Streptophyta > Magnoliopsida > Saxifragales > Crassulaceae > Echeveria > Echeveria elegans. The sequence goes on from JAWWMW010105446.1 coordinate 16,770, forward strand.
ACAACAATCACACATGCACTTCACAAACATAAGAGACCAAACTAGTGTACTTCATTATTGACCACAATAATTTGGGACAGATTACGGAACCAAAGTATTATGGCCTACCAACCAACGTGCTAAGGTGAAATGCCAGAACTGTAAAAGTAAAAATGCAATGTTCAGGACAAAGAAGTGTGTGTTACCTTTTCAATAAGCTTCTACTTATATGTTATATCCATGCCTCAAGATTGAGTGCCTGTGGAGAACCACTTGATTGAACTCTCTATTTTTGCATCAAAACTCAGTTGCACGCTTTTTGCCTCATCCCCATAGTGAGCGTCTCCGAACAAGATTTGTTCACAAATGATGAAGACCATCGCAGTGTCCAAAAGCTCCTTCGATGGAGGATTTCAGGAGTCCAAACTGAACATCACAGAACAACAACCTATCTGTTACAGCATTTCATCGAAGCTGCACAACCAAGAGACCACCTTCTCCTCCCCATACCTCGGCAACTCCCAAAAAATCCCAGTACGCCAAATCAATCTCCAAAACTGCACTACAAATGACAACGAGCTAAGCATCTTCGACGCTCAAAAATACTTCAACGAAGGAAACGAACAGTTGCAAAACTGCACCATCAAGTCTACTCCAGTGAGTAAAGCGGACCAGTATAACCTGACTGAGTTCCCACGCTACTCTTCTATGTCGTCATCCTCTGTCGACACTTACAACGCTAGAAACTACGGAAAAAGATCCTTCTACGCAACTCCAACCGCTTCCTCCGAAGCCAGCTGGAACAGCCAAACAGGCCTTCTGTCTAATCCACCAGGTACAATTAAAGTCTCTCTTCGCAATCTGACTCCCATTACTCATGAAAAAAGAAAGACCAACAGTCCAAGATGGTTCTTCAGACGCAACTGCCCATGCATCGGCAAAAAATCAACACAAGTAGACCATAAAACCGTAACATCTGAAGCACGATCTCCCGTCCATCTCAGATCAATCAATCCTACAAACCTCTCAAAACAACATGATAACAACAACAACCCTCCAAAAGAAAAATCACCAGCATACACAACCACCGCGAGATTGTCAACCGAGAAAGACCGCGATCAACAACCGATACGAATCTCACTAACAGCCGCAAGAAATTTCAACGATGCAGCTACAGGTTTCTCATTCCCAATCCTGAATCCATCAACTAAGATCTTGGACGAGCCACCAAGAGATTCTCTAGAAGTATTCCATCCATCCAATCACGAAATTCCGATTCCTAAATCTACAACGGAGAAGCTGATCGACGATGATGCGGCAAGCGACGGCAGTTCAGATCTCTTCGAACTCGAGAGCTTTTCCACCCAAACAACAACCTACCAGATGTACAATAACAACAACTACAGACGTGAATCGCCGAACGAAGCGGCTGATTTCCCAAACCGTAGAAAACTAAGCCTAATCACAACAACCAACAACAACGGCGCTTACCGTCGAAATAGCCTCGAAGAGCCGGCGACGCCTTCTGTTGCACCGACGGAGGGATACGAGCCGAGTGAAGTGAGCATCGACTGGAGCGTGACGACGGCAGAAGGTTTCGATCGAGCAAGCGTCGCTACTAACGACGATTTGAACGACCGAGACGGCGCCGGTGGGGGCGGAGAAAGCGGCGGGAGGAGGAACGGTGGGAGTGGGTTAATGGGCTTGAGCTGCAGGAGTGAAAAAGCCGTGCTAGTCGGACAAGGCCCAGGCCTACGTAGAATCGGGCCGAGTTTGGAGAACTCCCTACCCGTAACTCAACATGCGGGTAGATGGGCTTACAATAAACCCCCAGTCGCTGGCCGGCCCAATCAGCTCCAGCGATGATGACCAAACCCGCTAATTTCTCATGTGCGCATGAAGATTTTATTTTATTTTCCAATTTGGTCTTTGGTGTTTCATTTATTTTCAATTCGGTCCTTGGTGTTTCGTTTATTTTCAATTCCTTGAAAAACAGTTTCATGAAAATCCGGAGGCAGCCCACAAAATCCAGAAACTACCCGATCAGTATTAAATTAGCAATTAGTCAAAACAGGATTAGAAAATCAGGTATGTGAAAATGCTAAAAGAACAGATGTCAAAAGGTTGGCAAGAACCTAATGTTGCACAAAAAATCAAATGGTATTGGATTCGACTTTTTATAAAATTGAAAACCAGCAGCTGGGGGGGCAACCAGAATGCAGAATGCACAAGCAGAACAGCATATTAAGGGTGAATAAATGAAGACAGCAATGAAAACAACAGAAATCAATACCTGCAGCTCATTAATAAGATAAGTCAAGTTGTGTTGGGTTGGCATTGTTTTGGTATAAATTCCAGTCCCTCGTTTCCACCTTTATATCTCACATCAGTGTCTTAAATCCTTTTTATTCAAACAGTTTCTCACATCAGGTTTTCATGGCTTCCCTTATTCTTTTGCTGGCGGAACTTCTTCGTCCGGATGATGCTAAGTTGATATATTCCAGTTCACAATTCACTGCAGCTTCTAACGGCTTTGGAGCAGAGTCCGTGAAAGGAGGTTTAAGGAAGGATACGGTGAACAGGGATAGGCAGGCGGTGGATGAAGCGGAGGATGTGGTGGAGACGAGGGTGTGTGTGGAACTGGTGTGGTCTTGAAATTTGAATGTAGTAAGTATCATACCATCATCATGTGAAAATGTGCATGTACTCTCCAGATAGATTCTTCCAGGAAGTGGAAATGTTGTTGTTGTGTACCTTCAGGAAGTATGAATATACCGTGATGCAAACAATTTCATACAACTCTTACCGTTGTACCCTAGCTCGACATCCATTAACTGAGTTCCAGTTAAAACATCATCCCTTTCCAAAACAAATCATATAAAAAACAAGCCATAACTGAATCCATCATAGGAAACTAAGAATACCCGTCGAACAAAGAGTTCCAAGAAGTAATATTCCTGGTAGCAATTTTGTCAAGTACCATATCTTCACATAATCACATTTTAAATACATGCACAAGTTCTTTAGAAACCAATTCAACTCTTCACAATGCATCTATCAAAAATCAAATATCAACCCACTGCGCTGCAAATGTTTTTTTTGTCTGGTGATCCATATGATCAATGCAGCAAGAAATGGCTTTGATCCTACGTTTATTAATAAATGGAGCTTTTCGCGAAAAAGAAGAACATTTCCACATTTACAATAAATGGAGCTGCAGTTAGGCCAGTATACAGAAGAACATAGTCATGTACAGATGTAGTCACGTGAGATCAGCAATGGATGCTTCTTCATAACTGAAGTTTGAAAAATGTGAACAATTTGCTCAAGTCATCTTCCACTTGATTTCAACATGTATGATACCGTTTCTTGAGTTGATGAGATGGTATTTCTCATTTATGCGTCCATTATACACAACGTCATCAAGGTTGATATCAATGTGACCAAGTGACTCCTGAAAGAAATGGGAAATGTATTGTATAGGACATTTAACCTTCTGTTCTGGAACGAATCCACATTTAGTAATCCGAGTCATAAGAAATTACAAACCTTTCGATGAAAGCTGAAGCGCCTACCCCTGCTGAAAACTTCAATGTGAATCTTTTCATCAGTTGGCGAATCTTCTAGCACAAACTCGAACTCCTCATTCCAACAAGGATGCCGAGATTTCTTAATTGTCTGCAAACAACAAATGATAAGAGATGTGATTATCTGTAGCAATAGCAATTTCTTATCAGTGGTGTGGTGTACCTTGGTTTTCCTTGATTCTCCTTTAAAGTGTATGACAGCGAAAGGATTGCTGTGGTGTTTCCCTTCGACTTCTTCCGCTCCTTGAATAGTGACCTGCAGTAAACTTGCCCCGTGGAGAGATGCTGAAAGTTCTGAGATGGATTGCAGTCTTTCACTGCGTTCTCTTAGGGATGA
>JAWWMW010105447.1:0-10622 GCA_035048345.1 Echeveria elegans
ATCTCCTGGAGAAAGGCGAGTAAACTAAGCTCAGTCTAACCTGGCGATGATACCAAATTAGCCACACATAGTGGGTATAGCCCAACACTCTCGTCATCCTCTACATCATTTGTTTTGCCAAAACTCTTAGGCTCCGTTTGGCCGCGGGAAAAAATGAGAGGAAAGGAAAAATTAAAGAAAAATTTGGAGTGAAAATGAAATGTGTGTTTGGTTGTAAGGAAAATTTTTAAAAAGTAGATCAAATGAGATCAAATTTTCCTTACAACTTTCTCATGGAAATTATTTTTCTTTTTCTCAATTTTTTCCCGCAGCAAAACATAGCCTAAAGCTATTTCTTATTAGCCCTTGTTTCATTAGCCTTATCCTAGCTTGCGTTAGCCCCAAATGGGATATGACAACTGTTAACATTGACTACCGAAAATAGTCAACTACAATAATTTCCACTAACTCTACAAAATTGATGAACACTAGTCTCAAAACGATGAATAATGCAAAATTTGAAGATATTGTCTATAATGATTGGTATAGTTTTACATATATCACAACATAGGCCAACCAACTACTTGTAATGATGAGCTTATTTCAATACAAGCAACCTGTTGTAAAATCTGAACTATCTCAGATTATTCCCCGGATCAATAACTCGATTCAACCTTAAGTTCCTTAATTTATTTACCTTGTACTAATTGCGGAAATTCAACTAAATTATTTCTAACTTAGTTCTAGTACAAATAACCTAAGAATAACCTTGAATAACCTCAAGTGACCTAGACAATTCTAGCACACTTAAACTTGATCAAAACCAGACCTAAAGTGTGTTAATCTGTCTAATAAAATCTAGTGTACAACTACACTAAAACCAGGAACAGACCTAAATAACTTTGTACAACCTACTGAAATACCTGATACAAAGCCTGCTTTAAACTAGATGAAACCTTACTTCACAAGAACAAGAAACCAGAACAAATAACCTGTCCTAGCCTGTTATTATCTCTAGCCTAAGTTCTATAACAGATAGAACACACACCTGTCCAAGAACTACCATATAACAATACACAGATCACCTAGTTATTACAACAGACCTGAACCTGATCAGGATTCTTTCAACAACATCAAATAATTACCAAACACAAGATAATTGAACTTGTCCTAAGTTTTAAACCTGTAACAATTCAAGAACTGAACAACAAGTAAAGAACTTAAACAAGAACAGTACACAAGCTTTTTTATATCGTGGTTATATGTTCGTAAAGGACTTTACTCCACGTTGAGCTCAATGGCTCGGTTAAATCCACTAAGAACTTTCTCAAAGTGTCACACACGGTTCACCAAACACCAGTACAACAATCCTAAGTATTGAACAGAACAGAAACACAGAGAACTAAACAGAAATGAAGCAAGAAACTCCCCTGAACTGACTGGAACTCAAACCAGAATGACGGTGGAGGATGTGGTGGTGGAGGAGGAGGAGGAGGGGGTGGTGGGGGAGGGAGTGGTGGTGGTGGAAGAAGATGAGGGGTTAAATTGTATTTTTTACATTTTCAATTTGATCCTTAAAGTTTTAAAAATTAAATATTAAAAATTCCATTTGAACGGGTTTTAACCACACGGCCCAGCCCGACCCATTAAAAATTAAAATTTTATATTTACACAGACCACACGGCCCGTTTAAATTTTCAGAGAAACACAAGGGTCCAGTCCGGCCCATTAAATTTTTAAATTTGCACAGATCACACGGGTCCGTTTAAATTTTTACATAACACAATGGCCCAGCCCGGCCCACTAAAAATTAAAAATTAAAAGTTTTAAATTACACGGACCACACGAGCCCAAAAATTGATCGATCGAGTCCCGTCCGTATTTGACCGATTGCACATTCGGGACGACGCATCCCCGTCGGGATGACGGGCGGTACGCTAGTCTATGTATATAATAGAATAGGTGAACGAACTTTCAAAATATGAACTATCCATTTTGCCCCTACCTTTAAATTTTTTGATTTATTCTTACACAAACCACATGGGCCGAGCCCGATCCATTAAAAATTAAAAATTAATAGTTAAAAATTAAAAGTTTATAATTAAACAGACCACACGGGTCCGTTTAAATTTACACATACCACACGGGTCCAGCCCGGTCTATTAAAAATTAAATATTAAAAATTCTATTTGATAGGGTTTTAACCACACTGGCCCAGCCCAATCCATTAAAATTTAAATTTTATATTTACACAGACCACACGGGCCCGTTTAAATTTTCAGAGAAACACACGGGCCCAGCCCGACCCATTAAAATTTTAAATTTACACTAACCACACGGGCCCAAAAATTGATCAATCGAGTCCCGCCCGTATTTGACCTGTTCGATTGCACATTCAGGACGACGCATCTTCGTCGGGACGACGGGCGGTATGCTAGTAACTGATAAAATGGAAAAGACTTGTGATTTTATTTAGAAATTGTAATAAATAGTAACTTGAACAAACTATTCATCATTGAAAAATCATCTAGATGAAACATCAATATCCTTGCATTACATCTCAAGTTCGATATTATATTGAAAAGATTCTTTCTCGGGGCTAAACAAAAACTTAGATTATATAAATGAAATTGTCAAACTATCTCATGCACATATGAGGACAAACATTCTACAGTTTGTTAGTATTTTTTTTGTTTAGGAATATTAGTAACTTATTAAGAAGATGAGGTAACCAAAATTCACTAGTTCCAACAGGCAATTAAAGTCCAAGCTGTAGTGTCTTGTAGTTGCAACCTAACCCTCTCAAATGATTCCGAATTGGGATCCGTAATATAATTTAATCTTTGTCATCCACAGCTACCGAGAATGAGATGGATATCTTCTGTTATTTATAAGTTATTTAATGAATAGATCAAATGAAGACAAAGATGACTTGTTGGAGCTAGTCGTTGATCAATGATAGAAATAAATTTTAAGCATGAAATCAGAAAAAAGTAAATTCTTGGACTGCAAGAAAATGGTGAAGAGAAGAGACAACTTGAGACCCTTTTTACTCAGTTGTAACCCTTCAAACAGATTTTGGCTCGTTATCGTCTCTAATGTTCAGAACATGACATGATACGATCAATATATAACAAATTGCTAGTCGAAAAGTAACGTTTTCGACCATCACATTCTTGCTAGGTAGCCTATTTTGAATAACTCTTAGTATAAGATACACAACTATCATGGGTCAATAATTCATCAAACAAAATGATCCGAAATCTCACTTAAATTAAGTTTAAAAAATAATTTAGAGAGACCTAGTGTTAGGGTAACCGATGTGTATATATGTAAGATAATAATATCTATTCTTATAAAAGATTAAGAAACGGACCTAAAACCAAACCTAAAATTATATTGTTACCCCATTTTTCGTCATTAATCACAAATATGCCATTAAAATTAAAGATAACGGGTCCGGCCCATTAAATAAAAATTTTGAAATTAAAAAATTGAAAATATTAAAAATTAACATTAAAAATAAAAAATTGAAAATTGAAAATTAAAACTAACATTAAAAATATTAAAAAATAACATTAAAAATAAAAAAATAAGCAAAAAATATTTAGAATTTTTTAGGTGAATCAAATGGAAACAAGGAAATAATTCCCGTCGGGACGACGGGAGCGCAGATAGTCTATATTTATAAAAGATTGGGAAAAAGATGTATAATCAAATCTAAATTGTCAATTTTACCCCTCTCTCCACCATTAATCACAAATATACCATTAAAATTGAAGATAACGGGCCCGGTCCGGTCCATTAAATAAAAATTAAAAACTTAAAATTGAAAATATTAAAAATAAAATAAAAAATTAAGCGGGAAACATTTATCATTTTTAGGTGAATCAAATGGAGATACGAAGGAAACATTTATCATTTTTAGGTGAATCAAATGGAGATACGAAAAAAATTCTTGTCGGGATGACGGGAGCGCAGCTAGTGTAAGATAATTAGATCAGTCATTATTTGTAATATTAAGTGCTCCACATGGTAGTATTAAATTTACACAAAATTATACATACAAAATTATAAATTGAAATGTTTTGACCATACAGAAGCACATTCTTTGGTTCTTGCTAAGGTAGCTTATCTAAAACAAATCACATACCATATCAATCATTTGCTATTTCGCCCACGCAAATGAACCAAAATCTCATGATTACTTGAACTCCGGTTTTGAGATTCCACAGGTAGATAGATAAACCTAGGTAGGGGTAACCTAAATACATTTATAGGATGCTCAACATGTGCAATAATAGTTAAATAAATAAAAATATCCAGTTTAACTAGGACTTCAGTGATCAATAAGTGAACAAAAGTAATTGTTATTGTTAGTGAGAACGACACCCCAAGGGGTCAGAAAACAACTAGTTGTAATGTATGCATGACAGCATGAGTGTGCAGCATATATACACAGTTGGGAAGAAACAAAATATCAACCTCATAAAGAGCATCACGGACACAAGTGAGAAAGATGGTGAACAGGTCACCGGTGAGAGCTGTCAAGGGACAAGAAACCTCTAGAGAAATCACATGATTTTAGAAAAACAAGACAAACTATTATGTACAAAATATGCATAGAAATTCTATATGCATGAGATTTGAGACCAACTGGTGTGGACCGTTTCCTCCGACATTGTCGCTAACCCTACTTGACTACTAGTGTATTTATACGTAAGTACAACTTAGGGTTTTGGGAATTTCTTGGACCTTGTTGGTTAGATGGGTCAATGAAATGTAGCATCATTTCCCACCATACAGTAAAATGTCCTTTTCTTCCTCTCTCTACACTTGATTTCACACAAATACGACCTCTTTCTATAAGTCAGTGTAGAACAACAGCTCTGACAAACACCATATACTGATTCTGCAAGGGAAGAAGTCTTTATTTACTTTTCGTGAAAGAAGATGGATGGTGACGCAGATGGGTGAGTTTAATTTCCAACTTGCATAAAGAAATTTCTTGATTAACCTCAAGCAATCAAGGGTTTGCATTTCTTATTCCCACATCATGGGGACATTCATTGTATCAAGATTGGATTGAATGTGTATATACAGGTAAATCCATGTATAACACATATGTGATTGTTTATTGTGTTTTGCTTTTTTCGCACATATTATTTCTATTAGGGTAATTTCATCATTATCTGATCATCATGTGGAGGCATTTAAATTTAGCATCATGATGTAGATCATTTCGGTTTTTCGCCAAAAGATTCATAAAATCAAGCCTTCTTCAACCTGCAGATTGATCTGAATATGATCAACTATATGTCCACTTTTGCAACTAACCCTAGTATGATCTCTATTATTTTAGATTGGACTGATATTCGTCATATTTTCTCATGTATAGAAATTGATAATCCAGCTAGCTACTAATCTGAGCTGCGCAACGATAAATACTAAAGCACATAAAGAAGGATGATATAAAAGAGGATGGAAGCAGAGGAATCTACAACACCAATACCTGTAGAGATCATTTCCGATGAAGAAGAGTCTATAAGCAGCAGTAGCCAAAGTACCAAAATACTGACCCAAAAACATTCATCCATAGTGTTCGATCTTAACCAAAGTGCTAAGGATGATATAGAAGAGAGCGGTGATTGTGATGGTGAGCAAGGAACAACTTCAGTAAGAAACAAGGCAGCCGGTAGTGATGACATCAGTAATAAAGATCAAGGATCTAAAGAGAGGAATGGAATTAATACAGTTAGACCGTATATAAGATCCAAAATGCCTAGGCTTCGGTGGACCCCCGATCTACATATGTGCTTTGTTCACGCCATTGAAAGGCTTGGCGGGCAAGAACGTGAGTGTATTTTTATCTCTCGAGTTCGTAGGAATATATGATCAAGTGCAGATTAATTAGATTACAAAACTCCAAGTTTCAAAGCTAGTTTCTTGTTACATACTATATATTTGTCTCTAATGTTTCCCTTCTTGAAATCCAGGAGCAACTCCAAAACTTGTACTCCAATTCATGAATGTGAAAGGGCTAAGCATTGCTCATGTCAAGAGTCACTTGCAGGTTAATATTTGAAATGACAGTGTCCTTGACGATTATTGAGAATTAGATTGTTTGGGTTTTAAATAGTCAAATATTTACTCGAAACCTAACCCTAATTTTTTTTTTGCTTGGCCTTCTTTTTGTGCCTTAATTTTCAGATGTTTAGAAGCAAGAAGCTTGACGAAATTGGACAAGGTATGAACTAAATTACTTCTGTGAAGCCCAATTTTGATCAGCAAAAACCTAAAACTCAAAAGAGATTTAAATATTTGATCATGCATGTATCCTTAATGATGATTTTAATTGAACACTATTACAGTTCTTTCTCAATACGGGAAGGGATCTAGCCATGTGAAGCACAATCACCACTTACTGGAAATGTACCAACGAACTGGGCATACTTTGCAGCATCCTTATGCGCGTCCACATGATGTGAAAGGGGAAAGCATCAGCAAAAGCAGTGTAATCAACAACATGGGATTTCCATTGTTCAAACAACCTTTCGAATCGTCTGGGTATATATGCGTGACCATTTTTCTTAAACCTAGCTATAGTGATTCCCAAAAGTCATATATATTACCCTATATGTATTTGTGCAGGATGCAACACTGGTCAGCGGTAAGCAGTCATCCAATGATAAGGTGCAGCAAGGACTTGGGGCTTGCACCCAACTGCACCTCAAATCATGAATCAAGATCTTCCGTGTTGAAGGGCTTAGGTCCGGTTAGGCAAAGCCATTTCTTGGAAAAGAGGTGGCAATCTAATGACATTGTCGTTGGCTGTGAGGGTAGGCGACAGAGAAACCGAAATGGCACTACATCAAATGCAGCATTTGACTTGGAAAGGAGGGACATTACTAATCCCCAAGTAAGTCATAGAAATGTATTGTATGGTCGGAGCAGTTCACCACCACCTTTGACATTGAGTACCAGGACGAGTAGTACTATAATGTCAACTACATGTGTTTCGCTTGAGGAAGTAACTAATGACCGAAACCCTACATTATCAATTTCTGCTGGCAGTGATATTAAAGGACTTGGAAACATTTTTCACCTAAAGGTACATATCCCTCCTTCCTCGTCGTAGAGACTAAATTCAAGAGCTTTTAATCATCACTGAGCAAATGCTTTGTGTTTGTAAAGCTCCTGCGAACGCTGGAAGAGAAGAGAAGTTCAAGCATGGACATGGAAAGAGATACAAGGTCCCAACCAAACTTACAACTCAGTTTAAGCCACAATGGTGAACATGGACACAAAACAAGCATCAGTAACTTAGGATGTCACGCAACGTTATCGATTCCAATTGATACGACGTTGTCTTTATCCTTATCACCAGCCATACCATCAAAACTGCAAGGGGATGGTTAACTATAGTTGACACATTACAAATTTGTGGGCTTGGGAAATGGGACACTACTGCCCAACAAATGCATGATATTTCGATAGGCTTACTCTAGATGAGGGTGAGTACTGTAGGATCTGATATCCAAAGGTGTGAAGAAAAAAACCTGTATGGAGTGAGATCTTAAAAGTACTCACCTTGATGGCCTCTTGTGTAATTTGAAATAAGTACAAAATGTAGCGCTGATGCTGTTAAAATCTTTCAATAACTAAAAGATATTGTACCGCTTGATTACCCTTTTTGTAAACAAATGTCAATGGGACTTATGAAAAGTTTTCCATGCATTTTTCATGAAATTTGTTGTAATTGACCTCTGAAGCATCCTCATTTCGCAAATATATAAAGACGGGAAAAAATACATACAAATATTGGACAGAGAGGAGAAAATAGTACTTGATCAACAGATGGGTAAATAATAGATAAATTCGGGTGCTTATACTACGAATGATGAATATGGTAGATGACCCCGGTGTGGATTAGAAGCTTTAACCATTGTTTCCCACTTGGAACCAACTGTGTTCTGCTCCGGATCAGCTGGATTCTTGCACTGTTGTTTTGGCTTACTTGAGCCATAAGACGGCATCCAATCATTTCCTGAGGAAATGGATGGCAAGGTTCGATGTAACCAAGAGTCAGACGGGGGCAACGGGAGCTCTGGGATTGGCATGCTCAAGTACTTGACCTCTTGAAACAAAGAATTTCCAGATGGAACTATTTTTGTTTTCTGATGAAATCGGTCGTAGTTAATTTCAGTACACCTCTTCATGTCTTTAAAAACTGTGTTCGGAGTTTTAGGAGATTTTACACTTTCTCTGTGGACCGATTTCCCCTTTCTTTTGGACAATATTCCCTGTTCTTGAAATGGGCTCAATATACGTGACATAGGTTGTAGGAGACGATCAAAGCGTTGGCCTAAAATATGCCTTCGGTCCTCATCATTCATGTTGTCCTCATTACATTCTTCCGCATCATCTTCGAGATAAGTTGTTGATTCATACGTTGAAATAGGCTTAGCAGCTGTTTTTCCTGTCATTGTCGCACACTTTGGCTGTTTACGATTTACATGCATTTTTTTGGAAGAATGTGGAGGTATTAATGAAGCTATTGCCTTTGCTGCGCGTAGGAACCTCCGCATCATAAAATCTTTGGCTTGTGGGTCTGCAAGATCAGATTCATCCAATGCAATTGATCCACTTATATTGAAATTCTCCAAAAACGTATCATTACTCGAGAGAGTATCCCATTCATTCTCCTCTTGTGTCTTGTGATGCCATAGTTTCCGCGATATCTGGAGGCAACTCAGAATTTTGATTTACTGATATTTTTTCATGTTTAGGCCATGCTGATTTTTTTCCCGGATGAAACTGGTTCGATCTTGAATTTCCAGCAGCCTGAACTGAATTTTTTACAGGCTCTGACGATGATATCTGTCCGAAACGCCTCATGGGCAGAACTGGTCGACAAAAATCCAACTTCTGTCGTTCCATTTTAGTTACGTCCACTAGTGAATGGTGTATTTGGTACCTGAAGAATAGCGGTCTCAAACTAAAAAAAAAAATCTCGAAAAAGCCAAAAACCTGATGAAACAGAACCAATCTATAATTGTGACAATTTGTAGAACACCAGGAAATACTAAAAAAAATTTAAGAAAAAAATCAAAGCCATTATAAGATTTTGTCTAGCACTAATATGCTACTTTTTGAAACCATATTTACAAAAATTGAAATAAAATTTTAACATATGAATTTGCATTTCTAAATTAGTACTTAATCATTGTACATCTCATAAGTCATACTCCAACCCCTTTCCCATGAAAAAAACGACTTACTAAAACAGTCAATTAGTACAACAATAAACATGAGGAATTCGTCTTTTCGGAAGAAAAAAATTGTGTACCTGAAATTGATGGATGAGACTTGATCTAGGATCAAACCCAGGATACGAAATTGGGATTGCAGGAGAAAGTTGATGATCCGAACTGGCTTTTAAAGACTGCAAGATGGTGCTTTAAATTTTCCAGAAGCAAAATATGTTGGAATATTATTTTTATGATAAGTAATTTTTAATAAATATTGATCGAAGATCAATTCAACTGTAGATTTCTTCAGTTGGATAAGTTAGTAGATGAAAAAAAAAATCAACTTCAACCGGGTTATCTGAATCTTTTTGAAGAAAAACCTGTGGATTCTTATTCAAAAAATTTACTTCTCCTTTTTTTTTTTGCTATTATTATTAAGAAGGTTTCATTTCATCTGACCAAAAGAAAAAAAAACAATAGAAATAATGTAATGGAATTACCCTTCAAGTGTTTAGAATACCATAAGAAATTGTAACCTCACATGACCATAACCAGTTGTTACTAACTTTGATCGCCAACAAAATGTGCAGAAAAATGTTTTGTGAGTTTTATAAGTATAATGTTATGTTTTAAAACATAAATAAATACTAATAATATGCCGAATTGGCTTGTTTCCAATACTGTGTTTTATAACTTTTAGAAATATGTAAAGTTGACAAATTTAACAAAAAAAAAGTCAACTAAATCTTAGCATTTGAAATCATTTAAAACGTGATCGACTTAGTTTTCAAAATCTTATACAACAAAAAAACTTCTTACATTATTTATTGTGAGGAGAATGGATTTCAAAAGTGTTCGTGCGGCCTTAAGAAACAATGAAAGCATGTTCATAACAGATATGGAACAACGTGAACCACACCACCATTGCACTATCTGAATACGAACATGTATCAAGTTCCCTATAACACGTCGAAACTAGACCGGAACAAGAACATGGTTTTAAGAGTGCACAAGCTTTTCTAATTACTGTAAACAACAAATATAGGGATTGATGCCCGAATACACTGGCCATCACGATATACTTGAAAGACATGCATGCGCTACTTAAAAGAGATAAATTCTTGCTAAGAATGTGACTAGGTAGTGTAAAAGGTTTTTCAGTCGCCCAAGCAAATGCAAATCTATATGTTTACCTTTGGTTCTGTGAGGAAGCGTTCTTTAATGAATGAAGCATCCGTAGACAAGTAAAGAGACTACCTCAAGAGGTATAACATTTATGAATAATATGAGCATCATGCCGAGGGGCGAATCTGCAGGGCTGACAGATCAGCATGGGCAGCGCCAGCTTCTAGCCTTACCAATTACTCCACCTTAGCTACACAGTACATTTGA
>JAWWMW010105458.1:0-10621 GCA_035048345.1 Echeveria elegans
CATTGATTAAACGGTGCCGTTTTTAACGTTGTGGAAATTTAGTTACTTGCTACACAATTCAATCTTTGAAATGTGGATTCAAAACGACATTAATTGGAAAGATAAAGGAAAACCAAGGCTGGCTGCACTGCAATCTCTTCTATAGCTCACGCGGGATTTTCATCTAGAAGTTGACTGTTGTTGTATACAGTAATTTAGGATATTTTAAAATAAATTAATACATATTTATGGGTAAGAACTAAGAAATCTAACGTAAATGTTTATTTTCAAATAATATTATTTTTCAAATTTCGCATTTTTTGAATAACATCTAGATTGTATATCGAAAACAAGTGCTGTTTTGCTATATTTTGTTAAATATCGTCATTTAAAGTAAAAGTGAAGAGCCGAGTGCGGAATTATTAAGGATCAAGATCAACAATTTACAGTTAGTCAAAATACGACGTCTGTGCTAATGGGGTGGTAGTCCATTAATTTGTCAGACATGACTCCTCATAATCAAGGGTTCAAGCCCTGACTCCACCATATTATTCCTCACACATTATGTTAAGGGTTTTCATATGCCACCTTCATGAAGGTTTTTTATTCTCTCATTCATGGAGTATTGTTGCTTAGTTTGTTGTTTCAATTCTATTGCTTCGTCTGCACATGAAGTAATTAAGATATATCGAAGGTCATTTGGGTGGATTAGTGTGATTTGTGCTTCAACTGATTAGAAATATATTATATTATATGTACAATTTTATACTCCCTCCGTCCCATATTTTTCTTCTCATTTCCTTATATGGTGTCCCAAAATTTTCTTCCCATTTCCTTAAATGCATTTTTTTCTCTCACAATTACACTCTATTTCCAATCTATTTACTTTCCACTTATTCTATTTCCTACTTTTTACATTCTACCCATAATTTTTTTCTCTCACAATTATATTCTCTCTCCAATCTATTTATTTTTTATTCATTCTCTTTCTTACTTTTTACTAATTCTTTTTCCTACTTTTATCTCACATAACATAAATTTTCTTAAAAACTGTGATAACTACCAAACGGGAAGAACAATATGGAACGAAGGGAGTACTTGTTATGTACCCAACTCCTATACTATTTTTTTTTCCAGCTTCTTGGGCCGGTATAAGGTAACGGACAGTTTCTATGTAGAATTGGTTGTATTGGGCAGGCGTGGATAGGCCGCAAGATTCTCTAATGTACTTTGAGTCGGGCCCAACTTTTTCTTAGTATGAACAAACAACTTCCATATGGCTCATTGTCAATTTTCCATGTTTTTGTATTGTTATAAAATTTGCTCAATTAATATTTAATATTCTAAGTTGTAGTTAATCATATTTTTTGGTACCTGACGAGATATTTTAAATGATTTTAAGAAAGATAAAATCATGTATGGGAGAAACAATGAGAGGTTTATATATATATATATATATATACTCTTTAAACTGCATTTGATGTTGCTAGGGCTTTGAACATGTCCTGGTGAAACAGATTGTTCAGGAACGTACCCTGATTGTGGTTTTTTCCTAGACGAATATATAATTACACAAGAGAAATCATCACAACCTGCATCTCACAAATCTGATCGGATACACAAAGTTATTGATTTTTAAAAATAAAATAAAATAACTATACGCCTCTATTTTCTTAAATTTTGTTCCCAAGTAACGGAACTTTTATGGAACAGGAGTAGTTTATAATACGATCACATATTCTTGTAAGTATTTTCAAATGTAGTAAAATTATGCGAACGTACTCAGGTTTAAATATTACGATGTACAGAACAATTAAGTGTGCATTCAAACTTAAAAAGAGTATATGAAGCTGCATAACAAATGAAGCTAGCTCGAGACATAATCATTGGAGTTTGCACAAGTCAACTGGTGATGTATAGAGAGATTAAAAATAAAACAAAACACCTTCACACACTACAAATAACAAGACGTAAAAGGTAAAACAGAAAAAATTAGAGAGTAATCAAGAAGCTTACTCCTAAACTAGGGTTTTGCTCGTATCAAAAAGAAAAACTGGGGTTTTGCAGATGCGTCATGCTCGAGCCTTAAACAATACTTGATATATAAATATTAGAAACAAAAGAAAAAACAAAACCTGACACTGTTGAGGTGGAAATGGTCTGGCATTCCCAGACTCTCTCTCTCTATACACTTTATTCCCTTCCAACCCTATACAGGTTAAAGTTAAACCCTAAATTTCTTCATCAAAATTGTGAGAAATGATCTTATAAGGGCAAGCGCACCAGTGGATGATGGGTTGGACCTTCCCTTATCTCAGTCGAAGGTTCAATCCATTGTCCATAATTTGTAAAACGCACCAATAACGATCATCCACTATTCACTATTAAAATTTATTATAAATCAAATTTATTATTAAATATATACGTACTTAAATTTTTTTATTGAACTATATTTTAAAATTTAAAATCTAAATATTATAATTTATCAAATCTATTCACTTGGTGCACTTGTCCTAAGTAACAATCGTGTCAATCCACCTCTTTTTGCTCTATCTTCTGTCTGAATGGAAATTGGGAATTGGAATTTTTGTAACACAAACTGCCCGAAAGTTTAAATCCGTAATTTTTGTATAAGCAAGCTAGTGAGAGAAAAGGTTAAATATGAAGGAATATAACCTAATAATCATTCATTCCCTCTTTAACTTTTTCTACCACTTTTTCTGATGCACGCGCATTGACTCAAGACTCCTCATTCCTCAAGCTCCCACCAGAAAAAATCAAATACTTGTACATTGTACTGATTATAGTTTAACATGTGAATCCCTCGCAAGTTAAACAATTCAATTCAAATATCATTTTTGATTTGCTGTTTGAAATATATCATGTGGGGTTAACATTGATCTCCTCAAAATTTAACTTTTGTGATATTCTCATCACCTCAAGGACTACTTCTCCTTTTAATTTTTATTACCTTTTCTTAACTAGGGTTTGTGGGGACACCCTGTTTCTCAGGTTATTAACAACTGCATTCCAGATCTCATGTGGATGAGAAGAAAAAAACCCTTATAAACAACTTGCTAAGCATATGGACATGATAGTACTCTAAGATTCCTTCAAAACACATACCATGCATATCTTTTTAACCTAACATGACAACTTGGTTTGCTGCCGATCAATAAATTGACAGTGCAACCGGTACTCAAACATGCATACAGGGATTCTAAATATTTTTCGCTGATTTTTTTTTCACCGGAGAAAGTACGAAATTAGAAGTGCATATTTGTGACGGACAGTCACGCTTTAGATTCAAAATAGAAGAAAAACTAAATAAACGAGCGTTGATAAACGTTATATTATAGTACGAAAATGTTGATTAATTGATAAAGTGGATGGGAAAATACATCTGATTTGAAAGTTATTTAGTAATAATTGTAGCATTTTTCTTTATTTTGGGGAAAAAGATGAAAAATAAAGAAGCTGGAAAGAGGCAAAGTTTACATCAAACTGGGGACAAATTAGGTGACAATATTTGTAAGTAGGGTAGAGATTAAAGTTTGTAGTATATACTCCATGATCAAAAGAAAAATGGGTGGAATGTACATCTATGTTCCCTATTCTATTAACATTAAAATTTCACTAATAAGTGTGTCAAAAGTAGTGTGAATCAAATAGTTTAATTATTTGATATTGAAATCAAGAGAGAGTTCAAAGTTCAAACTGAAAATTTCCATATGGACCGTCCTTACGGAAATGAAATATAATAAAGCATATTTATATTTCATAAATTTACCAAACGGATATTCAAAAATATTCTGATGTAAGTATGCCACTTTCAATTTTTAACTGTTTAACTCAACAAAAAACGAAAAAAAAAAGGGTTAACTATGTGTATTCCATTTGCAAAATAAAAAGAAATAAAAAATCGTAAAGAGAAATAGAAAAGGAATCCATGCGGTGCCAACACTCCGGACAAAAAGTGTTTCAAAGAATATATTAGCAAGTGAGTTGTCCTTTTGCTTTGACTTATTAACACTAACTCATTATATTATATACTAGAGGAAGTATCCGTCATTCCGACAGTGATATGGTGAGAAAATACGTTTGTTATCTCGCTTTCGAAAATGTGAATTCGGTGTTTTCAATTCAGATGTCTTCATTCGATTCCTCTGTGTGTTCTTCGATTCTTCAATCATTTTCTCTGATGCTCTTTTTTTTGAAAGTTTGAAAATGCAGGAATGCGTTTTTGCAATGAATGATACGATTTTAGCAACAACTGGTGCGTCGCAAAAAGGATGAGTTTCATCGACGACTGTTAAAGTTTTGTCATGAATGGGTGGCATGTAGAAATGATGTCAAAAGATTTTAGCAATGACTCTTAAAGTTTCGTCGATGAATGACAATTAAAAAAGAAGGGCATCATGATTTAGCGACAACTAATTAAATTTTAGTAACGAAATGTGTGATTGAGGACCACTTTCTATTATATATTTAGATTTCTTTATTATTCCACTTCTAAATGTACTTTAAAAGGTACTTTTTAGTAGTCCGATACACACACTCTTCTTTAAACAATTAACCATGAAGTATAATACGATAAACTAAGATTAGGATACCACATAATTAAGGGTTGTTAAAGGAGCAATTTTGCTTAATATTTCACTAACTACTTTTCCTTAAGGGAGTTAGTGAGTTTGCTGTTCTGCCATATTTAGTGATGAGCAGGTCCAGTGGTGGGGTTGAGAGTTCACTCATTCATATCATCTATCATCATTCTCTCCTTACTCTTTGCATTCTCTCTTCTCGTTTATTTTGTCTCTCAATAGATGACCGAACCCTAGCTGGTTTGCGAAGCAGCCAGACATGAGACATGCATATATATGGAGAGTTACTTTTCTTCCTCTTGAAGTTGATCTTCTTCTATGTGTTTGGCACCTCTTCCTAGAGTTAAAGATATTGACTTGGAGTTGCTCAGTTGAAGCAAGAAAGAGGCCGGCCCTCATATCCTGGCAATAGTCACACAACCAGAAAGCAACATATTTGAATGTTTATTTACTTGATTTTTATCTCATGTTCCTTTTTTTGTAGGGCTAGCTGTTCAAGCTCTCATCATGATGATTGATGATTACCCACCTCCCAAATTTGACCATGACTAAAAGTTGTTGCAAAAAAAAAGTTGTTGTTGTGGTCTAGATCTTCATCAATTGGTACCTTTTTTTTTCATAAATATATTGATATGTCCTTCAGCCAGTTCATTTTTTTTCATATTACATCAACCCTCTCTTTGAGGTTCTATCAAAGCCTAGCTGGTACAAGCAGGTTCAGCTGGACATATATAGAGAGCTTGCTTGCATGCATCCTATTCAATTCACAAAACATATTGAGAGAGAGAAATTAGAGAGAGAGGTAATGCGTGTGTTTGGTGTCTAAAGGGCATCTGGATATCTTGAATTGTGTATATATACTAGATTCATTATGCCTGGCTCCCTGTATGCCATTCGCAGATCTCATCGAGCCTTCGATGGCTTCCGTGTATGGCGTATGAGGAGCCAAGCATAACTCAATGTAGCACCCTCTACAGCCGACATATTCTATGATGTTTTTACTAGCAAGGTTCATATAGACACAACATGTGTGAAAGTTCGTGATGATAAATGTCTGGCTTCCCGTTCGGAGATGAGAGATCTTATGACTGTACCAACATTTTATATATATTAGTACATACATTCCCTTATACATGATACTCCTGTTTTTAATTCCGGATATTTTTAGGGTTCAGGGCCGTATTATCAGTCTATACGTGCTAAACCATATGCCATAATCTACACCCAAGTAACACACATTTCATCTATTTATTCAAAAATTCTGTCATTATTCGTGTGTCTAGTATCAAATTGTATCATTAGGAGTGATGATGTCCGAGTGAATTAATAATTTTTAATTTAGGTTTGGTTTTTTTAATTGTTGTTTCTCTTATTTGAGTACTGAGCTTTGTGAAAGAGAATTTCATGAACTAGCTAGCTAGTCTAACTTAAGCTTAGCTAATCAAGGCATGCATTTGAACTTAGCTGGAGACATTGTAATTGGTAGATATCAAGTTAGGGTTAAGAATGTATCCGCATCTAACTAAAAGTCCATATTTTGTGATATTTTCAGTGGACATGGAAGAAAATAGCCCTAAGCTTGATCTGATTGGGTCCATTTATATTACTCCATTATAGTACTGCAAACAGGTTTTCCATTGCTTTAGTGTTGAATATTGTTGTTTAATTTAGGCTTTGGTTGGGGATGAGTGTGGAGAAATACACATACATATCATGAAGCTTGGAAATTAGAAATTGCATAGAGAAGGATTCATCATGTGGTGCGTGTGGCCAAAGTGAAGCAAGGCAAAAGAGAAAAAAAAAACAAGGCTGTAGCAACATCTGCAGGGAGAGGAAGATAGAGAGAGAAGATCAGAATAAAGTCAGGGTTGCAGAAGTCCAGGGAATCTCTCATCATCATGATCATATTAAGCCCTTGTAGATAGATGAAAGCAATAGGGTAGCAACACTGACACATGAAGAAACAAGGAAAGCGGGAACGCAGAAACAAATAAAAAAACATTAACTTTATATGTACACAATATTTTTGCTTTAAGATTGAGATTTGAGAGGACCACCACAAACAAACCCATCTTCTTCATTCATGTCGGAAGTGTATAATTCATACGGCTGCTTCTGCAATTGGCTCCTTGGGAATATATGACACTCATCTCCACTCTTAACTTTTCAGACATCTATAAAATCAAATCATTTTTTCATGTATAGTTTTTTTGATCATTTCAAGGGACTTGACTCCTGGTCAAAGTTCAAGGAAATTATACTCCACTTCAGAACCATCCCAAGTACTCCGTATATGTTATAGTATAATCTCTATTTGCACATTTGGGACCAAACTACAACTTCATTTCACATGTCTGACAAACCAAGCGCAGCTCTTCTCCTTTGGAACTTGTTTTTATGCATTCTACACATCCTGCGTTGGTATGACACATGCAAGAGTCTATGAGAACACATAGGACTCATATAGATAGATCCCGTTTGGTTGCGAGAAAAAGAAGAGAAAACAAAAAATTAAAGAAATTTTTTGAGTCAAAATAAAATGTGCGTTTGATGGTAAGAAAAAAATAAAATAAATCAAATCAAAATTTTCTTACAACTTTTCATGAGAAAATTATTTTTTTTAAATTTTCTTATCCTCACTTTTTATTTTTGTCCGCAACCAAACTGAACCTAAAAATAAGAATAAAGTGGTGTGCAAGACTGTGCCTATGAATAGAGTTCCTTTGCCCAAATTGTGACAAGGTACCAACAAACGAAAAACACACTATAGCCACAACCTGACATTGATTGAAAACCTACACGTACGTACACGTCTCTGTATACTTTGTAAACATGCTAAAAAGCGTAGTAGCTTAAATTTTCATGATGATAATGTCTAGCTTTTTCTGATTGGTGGCATCCTTTAGGGGTACACTGTATGCTTGCTGCTACAAACTACACGGATATTTAGGAAATTGAAAAAGCAAAAGTTAACAGATAAAGAAGCCATGGAGATCAGGAAGAGATTGAAGCCAACAAGCCAGAGGATTAGCCTTCTCAAGCTTCATGAAATTTGGCTATTTTGCTTCCGCCATATACTTTTTATTAGAACTACTAAAAGAACTGAATCATATACACTATATACTTGTGATTGGGGCAATGACACAACATACTGAGTTCTTCACTTGCGTTGTTTGAGTGCAGCAAATACTTGAAGTCAAGACTCATGAGACCAAATGCTAGACCGAGCTGCAGGTGGATGGACAAAATAAGGAACTAAGAGACTATGAAACATGATATATATGAGAATAAAGAATCAAGTAAGCACAAGATGACTGCATAAAGTAGCCTGGGAAGAACAACTGTGTTTAAAGGTCAGAGGTTTCCGTTTTACTCTTATGAAGTGTGGACGGCTGAACATCACTAGGTAGCTAACAATAACCACTTAGTCTTGGACATTTCTGACTGGATTAATTCAGGACTGCCTATTTTTTGGTTAAGTGATCATAAACTTCATAATTAGATGGGACGCATACCAGCTACCAATTAGTTCAGCCAAATCCTAAGCCTAAAACTAACAAAAGCGCACCGGAAAAAAAAATACATCTGTGAAAAATTGTTCCAACCTAAGTAATGCCATGCTTGGTCAGGATGCAAAGGAACGTTGAATACGCTTCCACAGCTAGTCTCCTTCTTGATCAAGTTCATGAGTTCCTGAACCTGTTCACAATATAAACTCTGTCATCAAGTGTCTCTTGCTATGAAATGAAAATATATATATATCTAGCATGGCACCTCAAAAAACTGTCTCAGTGCTGGCGAATGGCGGTAAAGGGTCCAGTATATTCTCTCAAGTAATGTGAGTAATGAATCTATTTGATCACCCAATAAATCAACCTGTATCGAGATTATAAGTAAAATGAAAGTCTGTTGACGTATCATGAAATCTTTGGAAACCTCACGAAAGTGTAAGACCTCTGTTTCCGCTAGGTGAAGATCGTGACATCTTCTTATGAAAGCATTTTTGTAAAGAACTTCTCTTTTCCGGAGTGATCCCGCGGGCTCTAAAAGGGATTTCAAATGATGGGCTGCGGCCTCTAACCTGTATACATCATAGATTGAATGAAATAAAGAATGCAGCCAAATGCTCTTTGCATGTATTGAGGCCCAAATAAAACAGTGCCGTGCAAATACCTTAGTGAAGTGGAATCCAGCTTTGCATAGGCAGTCTGCTCAAACTTATTTAGAGCTTCTGAAACTGCAGTGAACATTAATGGTTCTAACGACCGTGTTAAATCTGCTCCACTTTCACGCTCATTTGGAACATGTACTGAAGTCACCAAACTAATTACGTCGTCTTCATGTGATAGAGAGTCAAAACTAGTGAGTGCTTGATCAATATCTATGCCAGTGTTGGGATTGATATCAGTTACTAGCTTCTTGTTTCTATATACGTTGTCTGCAGTCACCAAACAAATTACGTCGTCTTCATGTGATATGATTTGTTCATCATCACCTGACACAAGACGTTCATCAGGAGCTGCTTGATCACTGTGCACACCCAAATCAAACCTCAGCTCAGCTATCAGATTCCTACTTGTATGAAGCTGATGTAGTGCATCCTCAAATTTACGTCTAACAGGGCTGAAATTAATTTCGTCAACAACTAATAAATCTTCAACACTTCCGTCCATCTCAATTCCTAGAGGTTCAAGAAATTTTGTGCTATTCTGGTCTGGACCTGGACTTTGTTCCATTATTTCAGTGATTTCAGTAGAACCCAACTCTTGCCTAAATTCCAGACACTGGAGCATATAATCCAGTGTTTGTATATAGCCTTCCTTTCTATTTTCAGCGCTGTTAAATAATGTCTTACCAGACAAGGAATCTTCAGAAGTTCTAGAGAATATGTAAGCATCTTTGACTGCCTCTTTCACGATAAACAGGTATATATCACGTTCAATAGTCTGGTTCATTTTCCACTCATCAACCATTTCTTGAAAGGCACTAGTCTCTTTCAAATCTTCCAGAGTGCTGGTTGACGAAGATTCTTTTGAATTTCCCCTCTCGCGCAACTTGCTTTGTTTAGACATGTATGTGTCTGCAATGTCTCTAATAGTTTCCCTACATACTACTCTATCAGTCTCTTCCATGACGAGGTTTCCAGTGTCGAAGGTCTCCATATAGTTACTCATTTCATGAACAAGACCTTTAAATAGCACAGCAAATGTTTTCTGTTGAATCTTCCCACCAAAGCCATTCATCAAAATTTCCTGTACCTCCGCTAATAGTGAAAAATCAGCATAGTTGGTGTCTTTCTTTCTGTCACTGAAAATAGCTGCGAATGTTTGTAAAAAAACAATGGTAGCAATAGCATCTTCCATAAACTCATCCACTATTTCTTCCAATAAATCTTTTGATGCGCTCATTTTGTCCAACTCATTGCGGTGCTCTGTTGCCAAACTTCTCAGTAAAGCAGCGTATGTCTCTTCCAAAATGGTGGATTGCTCCTCTTTGTACTTGTTTTTTAGTTCCAAAGTATTTATTTTTCGGTATTGGTCGTGATTTTCCGTTTCAAATGTCTTGCATGCTTCTGCCAGCAATGTGGACTCCGCCTTATAATTTTCAGTTACTTTTTCCAACACCCTCACTGTGATAAATAACTGTTCAACCTTCATTTCAAAATCATCGTGGCATTTTCTAAGCCAGTCTCTTAATATAGCGATATGCACTTCTTCCAAAATGAAGAACTGGATAATTGATTCCTCATTCTGTTGCTCCAGAATCCTTATTTGCCCAATGACATCGTTATCTACTTGGCAAAACATAGACGATGATGAAATGTTTCTGAACTCTATTTCTGATTCAGAGGAGAACCCTCGTAAAGGCTTTGGTTTAACAATATCTTTGTGGACTTCACCAGGGATTTTGCTTGGAGGAGGATTCATATTGATTATACTGTCTATTCTGGCGATGACATCTTGAATCTTCTTGTTGAGGCCATCAGGTTGCCTGTCTTTCCTCATTGCTGAATACCATCTCTCTCTTATGAGTTTTTCCTT
>JAWWMW010105468.1:0-10620 GCA_035048345.1 Echeveria elegans
CTCGAGGTACGAGTGGACGGACCCCTTCTCCGGCAAATGATAGATGCTTCATGGCAGCGGATGTTAATATGCAAGGAAATACTTCTGATTTGGGCTCTGCGACACAAGATTTTTCAAAAGCAATAATGCAGTATATGGGTACAGAGTATGAAGCCATCTTCAGCGGGGGGAAGCAGATGATGGAGGAGCTGTATGCCGGTGTTGGTGGAGGAGAGTTGGTAGAATTCAATCATGATGAACAATTAACGTTACCTGGATTAGATCAACTGGATGGCGTGTGGAGAAATAATGTGTCAGATAAAGGGGAGGCTTCTTACATGTTGTGTGAAAATGTAGATGAAATCATGGATTATCAGGAGCTTGATCAGTTGCTTACCACGTGTCATACATTTTCTGAAAATACCAAAGCAAGCATGCATGCAAAATCTCAAGGTGGGAAGGATACTGAAGCTTCTGGAAGGGTTGCTAGGGGACAGAAGCCAGGGTCAGGTCAGACTGTAAAGTTTTCTTGTGGAGTTGAAGGGGTTGGTGAGAGACATGAAAGAGAATGTCGTAATAGACAAAAAGGAATAATAATTTCTGAAGTGAACGACAGTGTTAATCAGGGGTTGCGACACAT
Source organism: Echeveria elegans (assembly GCA_035048345.1). NCBI lineage: Eukaryota > Viridiplantae > Streptophyta > Magnoliopsida > Saxifragales > Crassulaceae > Echeveria > Echeveria elegans. The sequence goes on from JAWWMW010105468.1 coordinate 620, forward strand.
GTCAAGAGGAGAGAAGGATAAAGGTAAAGGAAAAATTGTATATCAGCCCAAAGTAAGTGGGCCGGCTAACAAATATCCATCAGATGCAATCTCTGCCTCCGGTACCCGACCCGATAATAATTGTGCTGCTTTTACCGAGATTGAGCAGTACCAAGTTAAGCTAATTACGGATTGGAGTGCTGTAGGGGCTGAGGCACGGCGTGCTTTTCGGATAAGTCGAAGTAGGAAAATGGGTGAAAGAAAGTCGGTTCTGAAAATGAGACCACAGAGTTTTAAGAGAAGGAAAGTTGAGAAATCTTTTGATATCAACAAGATCCCAGATGAAGAGGATACAGTTGAAAGTGCTTTGCGAGGAGAAGAAGATAGAGCGGTAACTTCTGAATCGGCGGAGGCTGCGTCGGAGCAGTCCCGCCGGTCGCAATGAGTATTTTAAGTTGGAACTGTAGAGGATTGGGAGGTGCTTCTACGGTTCCCTGTCTTCGTGACCTTGTCACGTACCATAAACCTCAGGTATTATCCTTAATTGAAACCAAATTATCTGATTCTTCTAGATGGCAGAAAATTCGTTGTAGACTGGGATTCCAGCACTGCTTCTGGGTTCCGGCCAAAGTGCGTGCTGGGGGTTTAGGTGTTTTATGGCACACTAATGTGAGGCTGACTATTATGAACTTCTCTATGTCTCATATTGATTTCTGTGTTAGGGATCCTGATCCTGTTCGCTTTACGCTTTTTTATGGAAACCCTAATGCTCATCTGCGAAATTTTTCTTGGGCTTTGATTCGTAGACTTGCGGATATGGTCGTTCTGCCTTGGTGTATTTATGGGGATTTTAATGAGATTTTGGGTCTTGATGAATCTACTAGCGATAATGCTAGGCGGATTTCTGCTATTCATGATTTTCAGGAAGTTGTATCTTATTGCCACTTAAATGACTTGGGTTTTTCAGGAAACAAATTTACCTACTCAAATCGTCGCAAGGAATCTGCTGAAATTAAAGTGAGGCTGGACCGTTTTTTGGGGAACGATTGCTGGTGCTCGAAATATCCTGATTCCGAGGTACGTCATTTAACTGCGTTTGCTTCTGATCATTGCCCTATTCTGTTGAATCTTGAGACTGTGATTCTGAGGAAAAAGGAATCTTTTCGTTTTGAGGACATGTGGCTTAGAGATACTTCTTTCAAAGAGTTTGTTTGTCAAAAATGGAATGAGCATAGTGGTTGTAATGTTACAATGATGGATAGACTGCTTTCTTTGAGAGATGAGATATGTAGTTGGAATAAATCATCTTTTGGTAATGTTAGTCGGAGAGTAAAATCTTTGAAAGAAGAGCTTAGATTAATGTCTAACTTACCTAGAACGCTGGAAATTCAGCAAAAGGAAGATAGGATCCGGGATCAGTTAACTGAATGGTGTGTTAGGGAAGAAATTCTATGGAGACAACGGTCAAGGGTTCATTGGCTCAAAGAGGGCGATAAAAATACTAGGTTTTTTCATAGGCGGGCCTCCATAAGGAAAAAACAAAATGGTATCAAAAGTTTGATCTTAGATTCTGGAGTGGTAGTGGATGATGCTAGTCAAATACAGTCTGAAATTAAGCTGTATTTTGCCAAGTTGTTTACCTCTATTCTTAATATTCCTGGTGATGAAGCTTTCAATACTTGGACTAATGAGCGTCTTCGGATAATTTCTCCTAAGATTACAGATGATGATAATTTAATTCTTACAGCCCCATACACTGAATCTGAAGTAACTAGGGCCTTGTTTTCCTTGGGTCCTCATAAGTCTCCTGGTCATGATGGGTTCTCTGCAAATTTCTTCCAACTTTTCTGGAACACCGTCAAAGTTGATTTTATATCTGAGGCTCTTCAATTTTTAAATTATGGTTATCTGAATCCCGAGATTAATAGGACCACTATTGTTCTCATTCCTAAAATTGAAGGGGCAGTTAAGATTAAGGATTTTAGGCCTATTAGTCTTTGTACTATATTAGCTAGGACTATTTCAAAGACTATAGCCTTGAGATTACAATTGGTGCTTGATAAGATCATTTCTCCTTCTCAATCTGCTTTTGTGAAAGGACGGAACATTATTGATAATGTTGTTATTGCTCATGAGATTTTTCATTATATGCGTGTTTCCTCTGCTAAGAAATCACATTGGGGAGCGCTGAAAGTTGATATGTCTAAAGCTTATGACAGGGTTGAATGGCCTTTCTTAGAGGGAATGCTTATCAGGCTTGGTTTTGCTCAGAGTTGGGTAGAAAGAGTAATGCAATTTGTGTCTTCAGTTTCGTATAACATTCGCATTAACAATCATGACTCTGATAGTTTCTCCCCTTCTCGGGGCCTGCGTCAGGGGGACCCTATTGCCCCATACCTATTCCTTATAGTTACAGAATGGCTGTCAACTCAATTGAGGCTTCTCAATTCTAATGGTGTGCTATCAGGAATAAGGATTGCTAATAGGGCTCCTATGATTTCTCATCTTTTCTTTGCTGATGACAGTCTGATTTTTTATAAATTGAGTGAAGAAGCGACAGAATGTCTTAGGAATGTGTTGTCGGATTATGAGAAGTTATCAGGTCAAATGATTAACTATGAAAAATCTGAGTTACTTTGTAGCAAAAGAACCCTTGAAATTCTCAGATCCTCTTGCAGTAGAATCCTAAATGTCAGATTGGTCTCATCTTTTTCAAAATACTTGGGAATGCCTATGGATTTGAATGATTGCATGGTTAAGTCTTTTGACTATATTGTTGACAAGTTTTCTAAATGTACGGCTAATTGGAGTAATCTAAAGCTGTCTTCTGGGGGTAAAGAGGTGCTGATCAAAGCTGTTTTAAATGCTATTCCTTTATACCCTATGCAATGTTTTTTACTTCCTAAGAGCACTATTTCTCGGCTGCGGTCGATCATTCTTCAATTCTGGTGGCAATCTTGCTATCAGAAAACTGATCCGCTCCATTGGATTAATTTTAGGAGGTTGTGTTTATCCAAAGAAGATGGCGGTTTGGGTTTCAAAGATTTATATGCTCTTAATAAGGCTTTGTTGGCTAAATTAGCTTGGAGGATCATTGAGAAACCTGAAGCTTTGATCTCTAGAATAATTAAGAGTAGATATTTTAATAGAACATCTTTTGCGAATGCTACTCTGGGATCTCGGCCTTCTAAGATATGGAGAAGTATTTTGTCTGCTAGGGATATTGTGATGAAAGGGTCTTTTTTGGACATGAGTGCCAATATTTATAAATGGAAGGGGAACTCTAATTCTTTCTCTGTTAAAGATGCTTATGCTTTGAGTTGCATGTTGTCTAATGAATCTCTCTTTTCTTCTGGACAGCAGTCGGATCCTAAGCTTATCAGGACCTTTTGGCGTAGCCTTTGGCGTAGCCCGATTCCATCGAAAATTAAAATTTTTGTGTGGAAGCTCTTCCATGGAGCTCTTCCATCTGGGCACAACTTGGCGAGGCGCAATGTTAAGGTTGATTTTGGCTGTCTCTTTTGTGGTTATATATGTGAAACTGATGTTCATGTGTTCACTTGCTGTTGGTGGTCTACCTCGGTTGTTAATTATCTTGGTATCGATATTTGTCAATCTCAGAAAGACTATGTTTGTATGGCAGATTGGCTTTTTGATATGTTTCACAGGATTCCTTTCGATAAGTTTACATTGCTCATGGTTTCTTTATGGTCAATTTGGCATTGTCGAAATAAAGTGCTTTATGGAGAAGAGCTTCTTAGTCCTGAGATTCTGTCAAGGAAATGTATTAGCCTATATAATAATTATGTTGAGCCGATTGGTCTGAGAAGTGTGTTTGATCAGAGACCTTCTCTTGAGTGGAGGAAGCCAGCATTTGGTATCTTCAAAATAAACAGTGATGCTTCTTTTAATGAGGTGAATGGTGTTGCTTCTATTGCAGCGGTTTGTCGAGATTGTAATGGATTAATAGTAGGGATGTTCACTAACTTGATTGACCATTGTTCCTCTGTTGTTGAGGCTGAGCTTTGGGCAATTGATCTCTCGTTTAAGCTTGCTGTTCAGAAAGGTCTCGATCGAGTTGTTTTTGAAACTGATTCTACTTCTGCTCTAAATTTTCTTTATGGGACCAATCAATATTCAAAAAAGCTGAGCGGAATTAGTTCAAGATGCTGGACCTTACTAACTCGCTTGAAGTTCTGGAAAATTCGTGTCATTCGCCGAGAGGCAAATGCGTTGGCTGATGGCGTTGCTTCGAAAGTAGCGTCTTCCCAGCTGATTTGGCAGCGTCTGGATGCATGTCCTTGGTTGTTTAAGGACTGTAATTCCCTTCTCTGTTAGCTTGTCTTAGGCCTCTTTTGTATCAAAAAAAAAAAAACACTACTACTCATGCAGCTTGAATGTACAAATAGACAATCTTGGACAAATAAATCACGTATTGGCAATGACAGTAGTCAATTGATGCAGGTGCAATTGAGAAAAAGAGTGAAACATCCAATCCGAAGCATCTAAACTTTTTGCAGTGTTGATATTTGTAAGTAAATCATACTTGAGACAATATCAGAGTTCATTTGGACTCATTATTTGACCGGATTAAATTGCAATTTAGCTACAGGAGTTTGTAAAAGGCTTATCAGTTATCAAGCTTGTTAAAGAAGATAGAGCACTCAAATATTGCTATAAATTACTACTGCATTGAGATACCTCTCATATGCAAAAAATTAAAAATAAAATACATACAAAATGTGAGTTGACGAATTCTACCAATCCATAATGAAGCTAGAAAATGATGAGATACATGAGCTACACAACGTGACAATAGCCACGTATAGGAAGTTTATTTTTACAAAGATACCTACCAAAAGACCGAGTTCATTGAGTCCAGATCTTTATTGTCTTGTCTTCTTCCATTGCACCTGATGCTATCATGTTTTCCGTTGGGTGGCATGCCACTGATATAACTGCAGCAGTATGACCTTCCAATTTCTGAACAATCTTCCGTGATTGGAGTTCCCATATGTATACATTATTATCTTCTGATCCGCTGACAATGTATTTCCCATTTGTCACAGAAAACGTGGAAGAAATACAGTACTGTGAGTTGACATGGCCAGTGTATGTCTTCAAATGCTTTCCAGCTTCGAAATTCCAGAGCCTCTGCACCCAAGACATAAACAAACACAAGACTACTATTATAAAGCTGCCTTCATAAGGGGTGGAGAAAACAACAGTAGTAATTCACAGCTGCCATGGTTCCACTTCCATGGGTACAAATCTGATAAAAAGCAAAATATCATTACAGCAAAAGCAAATATAGGACAATGGCACCGTAAACAAGAAAGGTAGCAATAACCTGTTCAATGAAACAGCAAGAATTTCGCTGATGTTCTTAATAACTTTAAGTTTTCACTTCAGATTATTGACATCAATGTACTGTTGTAAATTATGAAGCACAGATTTTGCATCTCAAGTCAGTGAAGTTGTAATCTACAAATGTTTACAACTAATGACAGTAAAATATAGGCACACAAGTACATGCAATACATGAAATCAGAAGACAATCCAGCACGGCCTGTAGCATCTACAAAAGGGGCAAATGCGATGGCACCTACTATTGCGAACAAGATTACTAGTACGCTGTGAATTAAATCTAAATAGGACCATATAATTTATCGGTAATAAGAATGGCGGTACGACACATCAGGCACACAGTATATGCTAGCTAAAGCTGCTGCTTTGATGAAGCTGTAACCAGCTTATTTCATATGCATAGCACAACTGTGATCAATGATGTGCCGATTAAATCATAAAGCTTAACGACTTGGCTTGGCATGGTATACAAGATGAAATTAGACAACGGAAGAATAATATAATCTTCTGACGATGGTTTTCCACTTTTCCTATATCAAAAATATTGAAGCGAACAAATGCTTCATTCCTCGGTTGTCGACCCAACATGGATTACTACTTAACTACGACACACACAGTCTTATCTGAAGCCTATCGTACAACCTTATACCATGTATACAAATTGGTACCCACACAAATATTTACCAACAGTTTTTTTTCCTCCAACGCTACAATCAGAGTGATGAAAGCAGTGGCAGATGCATATCGTGACATATACAACTCAACTCTAGCCAGATTTTGATGTCCAGTTTATCATACAGAAAACTAAGCAGCTACATTAGCAATTAGCAATTAGCAAACAAAGAAGTCATTGATGCCCCATTTTTTTATCAAAAAAAACACCCCGCTAAAGCCTTGTTTTAGCACCCATCAGGATTCGAAACTGTGACATGTGGTTGATAATACACCCTCCACAACCACTAGGCTAGCCCCTGATGGGCATTGATGTCCCATTTATCATACAGAGAACTAAAGAACACACCCTGCTTGAAATTTGCCCAACACCAAGCAGGCACTCGTTAACCAAAACACTTTGTCGGAACGCCGTGATATATCTTTTACCACTAAATCATCACAAAATTGAATAATTCTGAAAGCAAGAACCAAACTTTTACACTGAGCATACTCAAACTCAACACCAATGGATACACTCAGAATGAAAACAAATAATCATAACAGAATTGGATGAAAGAAAAGCTTACCAGATTTCCATCCAAAGTTCCAACCAGAATAAACTTGCCATTGGGAGAAAACTTGACAAACGAAACCGGCGGATTCTCATCATCAATGACAGTCTTGACACAGTGTCCAGTGGACGCATCCCAAATCCTACACAAGCCATCATAGCTACTCGAAACAATCAACGACCCATCAGCATTATACCCAACAGCCGTAACGGGATCGGAATGGGCTGGCAACACCTTCAAGCACTTGCCACTCTTCACCTCCCAAATCCTAACCGTCTCATCAAATGACCCGGAAGCAAGCATATTGGACTGCGGATTAAAGTTAACACAGAACACATAATTGGTATGACCAGTCAATGTCTTGAGAAGCGCGCCGGTAGCGACGTCCCAGAGTCGAACGGTCTTGTCGTCGGAGGCGGTGGCTAAAAGGCGGGAGTCGGAGGAGAAGGCTAGGTCTGAGATGCCGTGGTCGTGGCCGGTGAGTTCGCGGAGGAAGGAGAAGTCGGAGGTTGAGTAGATACGGACGGTTTTGTCGGCGGAGGAGGAGGCTAAGAATCGGCCGTCGGGGGAGAATTTGACCGCGGAAATAGCTCTCTTGTGTCCGGTTAAGGTTTGGCTGAGTTTGTAAGGCGGCTTTAGCTCCTGCGGATTGGTTGTCGACATCGTCGGAGCTCAGAAGAAGATCGAGAAAGGTGAGTTAGGGTTTCCAGGTTTCACCGTAGTTGTCGTTTTGTCGAGTAACAATTTTTACATACAACTACTAGTGTACCCCCGTCTACGGAAATGTGACCTAATTAACCACTTACTCCTTCCGTCCTGAAATGATCTTTCTATTTAATTGATGACGGTAACTAAAAAATAATAAGAATATAAGAGTAAAAATAAAATAAAAATAAATAAAAGAAAAATAAAATAGGAAAGAGAGTGTATTGTGAGAGTGAATTAATTGTCATAAAAAAAAGGAAGAACTTTAGGGACACTCAAATAGGAAAGTAGGAAGAACAAAAGAAGACAGAGAGAGTATTACCCACCGTCCGAATGAATAATCGAACCGTTCAAATAATAGTTTGCTATACAAGCATTGCAAGTGAAAATTTTGAATGTATGGATATTGTTTATATAGAGTAGATTTTTAAGTTGGTGAAATAATTTAAGTGATGTGAGATAAAAGTATTTTGTGTCTGAGCCATTTGGGCCCGGAAAGTTTTTAAAGTAATTACATTCATATTTTTATTTTTATTATTAAAGTAGGAATATTTTAGGAAGTTCAATACCCGTTCTTTAACCGTCGCCCTATTTTATTATATATATATATATATACTAGATACGCTCTCGTCGTCCCAACAGGAATTTTTTTCCGCATCTCCATTTTTTTGATTATTTTCCGTATCTCTATTTGATTCACTTAAAAATGCTAAATGTTTTTCGTTTAATTTTTTATTTTTTTGTTAATTTTTAATTTTTTTATTTTTTATTTTTTATTTAATGGGCCGGATCGGACCCGTTATCTTTAATTTTAACGTCATATTTGTGATTAATTGTGAAAAGAGGTATAAATTGGAAATTTAATTGATTTTTATTTAATGCGCCGGACTGGACCTGTTATCAGGGGCGGATGCAGCTTATAAGGGGTGGGGTCGGGGCCCAATGAAATTTTATAAAACTTCACATACCTATATGTAATTTTTGCAATTTTAGTAATACTTATGTATAAATATAATGGTGCCTCCAGACCTGAGTTCAAATTTAACCATATTAACCTCTTTGGGCCAATATCAAACAACAGCTCACATAAAAAAATAATGATACAGTCCCGCCATCTATGCAAATCGAGCATGTTCAAATGCAATGAACACATGTTTGGTTTTTATTCAAATTTGAGAGATTTCGGCCACCGAATCTTTTGATACAAATTTGTTTTCTGGATCATTTTTTTCGTGATTTTAAGGTTCTGCATCGTTATTGTTTTATGGTTTTTTGAAACGTCAATTGTGACGATTTTGCCCTTTTGTTTGATACTAATTCATTAATTTAACAAAATCAATGTACCAGATTGTTCCCAGGTTCTACCTTAATTATGATTCTTACCGAATTCAACCTCTTTGTGTTGTTGTATAAAAATACATACTTGGTTTTGTGTAAGATAGCGGATTATGTATCAAACACAACCAATAAAATACACAAATTAGATAATATTAGCACCAATATCACAAATAAGAATGACTGAAGATTCATATGAACACTAGAAGCAGCAATTAAGTGTGTAAACCAAACTTCTCGGGAATGAAAGCTGTTGTAGAAACTAGCATGTATCAAAAAGTGAGGTCCAACTTCACTACAAAGTTAACAGAAGGGTAACCCCTGGCCACATTTCCCTTGTTGCTAATAACAACGATAATATGCACATACATGGATTGGAAGTTATAAGAATGACTAGAACAAAGGTCCAAATCCTTGTAAGGTACAATATATCCAAATAAATGTGGTCACTATTGTGGCACATCCTCAAGCAGTTTTTGCAGGCTATTTCGTATCCTGTCAGAAGCAACGAAATCGGCAATGAAAACAAATTGTTATATGAAGGCTTACGAAAACCAGCAATCACTTTTGCCGTTTCGGGAATCCTGTAGCTGGACATTCTTCTTTGACTATTGCGCGGGCCAGCAGGAGAACTTGAATAGAAGAATGGATGTAACATCAGGACTGAGTGCTTTCAATAATTAATCATGGAAATATCTTCCAGAATACCGCGCAAGCAAGCATATGTAATTTTTTGCACTGCTTCCAGATTAGAATAGTATAAATATCATCGGACATCAAAGCTTCAAGTTGATTTTTCAGACCATTTAACTATGCCTGAATGCACCTGATCGGCTCCCAAATCATCTCATGTGGCCCCTGCAGCAATTCTTATTACATCTGCTTTTATGGTGCCCAATGAACAAAATTCCTGTATCCGCCACTGGGATGACTATTATACCTAAATAAAATTTATAAATTATTTCTAAAATTTTAATTTTCAACTTTCAATTCAGTTTCAGTTCTAAAGAACGGATCCTAGGCCAGAGATGAGATTCATTCAATACAATAGATAAACATTGGGAAAAATGTCATTTAAATCATGAACTTGTCAAATTCGGACATTTAAATCCTTAACTTCAAAAAGTCCATTTAAATCCTCAACTTTTGTTGATTCTTATTTTAAATCCTCAACTTTTGTTTAGTCGGCCATTATAGGCATGTCGTTAGAATTTTCATTAGCAATTTCCGTTACAAAACCAAAAAATCAAAAACAAATATCAAAAAACTTAAAAAAATTCAAAACTTTATTAAATAAATAAGTAAAATTCATTCATTTAGTATCACTTTTGATAAACAAAATTATGCCTTAAGAATAGTTTTGTATAAATTTAATTTGATATTTCAAAT